>CABFVX010004281.1:0-11583 GCA_902151425.1 Timema shepardi | reverse complement strand
GGGGGGGGGGGGGTCTTTGGTGGGCAAATCCCCCAATTGCCGGAGGCTATAAAATATAAATGATAAACAATTCTAGAAGCTATCTGATGTGTTTTTTATGGCAACCTATAACCATAACTGCCGAAGGCTAGAAAAAAATTATAAATATTAAAATCTCTAGAAACACTCTGAAGTGCTTTTTACGGTAACACAGCCTCTTAATTTGTACTTGTTCCTTAATTTTGATAATATTTGAACCCATAAATAAAGCCATATGTATTTAATTCATTAAATTTCAGGTGGTAAAGGGGGTTAACCCCCCCCCCCCTCAGAAACTGACTAAGGCCTTGGAAAAACCATTCTTCGTTCGCCCAAACGGGATTTGAGTCCCAAACCTACCCGTCTCGTCCGGCCCGGCGAACATGGAGTTGAGGTCCAGCTGCGGTTTCTCCGCCGCCGCCATCTTGTTAACACACGAGACGGTCGATAGGCGAATGGCGACTGAGCCGCGGGGTTTTTTAGTCTCTCTCTCATCTCGACACTTGTCCACACAATACACTCGTCTATCTGTAAAAAAAAACAACCTGTTTTATCATTTGATCAACACTTCACGTTCGTTTTCACCTAGGTGACATAAACAAGGGCGATAAGAATAACGACCTAAATCCATATTTTAACTAAATTACTGACGACACATCATAAACCAAGCGGCGCGTTCGTTTGAATAATTCTTTGTTACTTATATATCCCCCAAGGTTTTCGGTTGGGGTAACGGTGAGTCATGACTTATTTAAAAAAAAATTTGGCTCCACTTATTAAAGTCTATTTTAATTTTAAAAAGTCTTTTTTTCCCCATTTTTAATTGTTGAGGTTCATGTACTTTATGACATTTTCACTGAAAACATTTTTGGTAGGTTTAAGTTAACATTTCGACTTAATTTATCATTTAAAAATCTACATATAAATTTGCTTAAAAGAAATGAAATTAGGTTTCCATATATTTAATTTTAATTCTAAAATATTCATTTTGATAAAAAATATATATATATATATACATATATATGTGTTCATATACCAATAATTTTAATTTTTTTTTATATTTATTTGTAACGTGTACTTTCTAAATCGACATACAACCTTGATTACACTCCTCAGTACTTTTTCTTGGCATGAATAAAAACTTAAAACAGAAAATACAAAACAATTCGAAACGTCTAAGATTTATTTTCAACCTAAAAAAAAACTATTATTATGTTAGTAATCAACTAAGAAACTTAAAGTGTCTTTATATAAATTTTTTTTACATCTGTTGAGTTTTAATTAACGTCTTTATCAAATTATATAGTCGAAATGACCGTCTTGTCTTTACTCAGAAGTGACCAAAATATCTTCCATACATGATTATAAAATACGTAATAGAGCTTATCTACAAGTGCCGAAACATCGAACTAAAAACTTTGAGAAATCATTCACCTTCCAAGCGGCTAGGTTTTAGAATGCTGCACCATCACAATTTAAAGATTTAAAATCTGTGAGTACTTTCAGAAAAAGGTGAAAGAATCATTTGCTGGGTAAACACATTTTTTTTTTCAAATGGAGCATTAAATGTTTACAAAACTGTAACAAAAAAAGTAGTAGAAATAAATTTTAACATCAAGTATAAATATTTGTATTACTCACCCTCTTATAATATCTAGGGTGACCTGGCGGTCTAGGGGTAAGGTGTCAGACTTTTGTGCTGAGGGTCCGGGGCTCAATCCTCGGTCCCGGCACAGATTTATCTGAATACCAAACCCTTCCTTCACCTCTGACAAGACATCTTGTTAATGTGGGGAATGCCAGGCCTCCACCGTGGTTCGGATTCCACGTTAAACTGTAGGTCCTCCATTTAAACTCACAATCACCCTACCATTACACGTTAGCGTAAGTGCGTATAACCCGAACGGGTAGTAAGACGCGGTGCTAATAATAATAATAATAATAATATAATATCTATAATAATATTAGCATAAGTAACTCTCAAATTTTAAGATCAGCCAAAAGCTGAAATTTGTAGATCATAAATAAATATTGACTTGCTTAGATCTAGAACAGACACAACATCCAGCCCCCCAGCCGTTAATTCATCACTGTGTAAAGATAAACTCACATTTAAACAATGATAATCTTTCATGCCATGCTGGGAATCGATCCCGTTACCATTAGCTCAGAAGGCAGACGCGCTACCGATTGATCTAGCTAATAATTGTAATCCCCCAAACTTAGTACAGAATATCAAACACTTGGTGAATAGCTATTAAGTAGATACCAGCACCGATGGTTACACCGTCTGAGGTGTGGGGTTCACAACATAATGGATTGCTGGTGACGGGGAAGGTCGAGCCTCGCCGTGAGGTGTTGTTTTTCCCATATTCTCTCGACGTCAATGCGGGTGCATTTCCTCTGTAACACACCCCTCATCCTATCTTATAAGAATAAGTTAATAATAATAATAATAATAATACTTAGCACCGCGTCTTACTACCCATTCGGGTTATACGCTTTAAGTACTAATTACTTTAATGGATTAGGAATTGGGGGGGTCAATTAGAGGAAGTGAGCCCGCATTTGCGTGGAGGGAGAGTGGAAAACCATTTAGGAAAAACCACCCCCAGTTCACCCGACCGAGATTGAGATTCGAACCTCGATCTCCCCGTCCTCAGCGGTCGAGCTCAACACGACAAGCGCGTTAGCCAACTACGCCACCGAGGCGGGTGAAGAATAGGTTGTAAAAAACCTTCATGTTACCTGCGTCAGTGGCCGAACGGTCTAAGGCGTCATTATCTTGTTAGACTGGCCTGCTGATGACGGGGAGATCGGGGTTTAAATACCAGTCGGGTCTACTGATGAAGTTTCCCCCTATATTGTTTCCCACTCTCCTTCCACGCAAATGCGGGCAGATTACCTCTAAAATGCTTCCTTCTCCGTATCCCATTAGAATAATAACTACAGTAGGATTTTTTTCATTGTGAAATTATTATTATTATTTAATAGCACCGCGTCGGGTTATACGCTTTAAATACTAATTACTCTAATGGATTAGGAATTGGGAAGGTTGAATTAAAGGAAGTGAACCCGCATTTGCGTGGAGGGAGAGTGGAAAACCATTTAGGAAAAACCACCCCCAGTTCACCCGACCGAGATTCGAACTTCGATATCCTCGTCCTCAGCAATCGAGCTCAACACGACTAGCGCCTTAGCCAACTACCCCACCGAGGCGGGTCAATGTGAAATTCAAATTTCGAATTAATCATTTTTATGGGTATCTAGGGAGTTGGTAAAAAATAAATAAATCAATAGCCTCAAAATATATTCTACATATAATCACACATATTTTATATCATACTATATAAAATACACATACACAATAAATACATTTATTAGAAAACAAGAAAAATTCAAAGACAAAATATAAAAACTTGGAAAATTAGCATACGAAAATTGCATCCATCAGAATTGTTGAAAGCTGAGCTAACACATCCCCTATATTAGGCAACACGCTTGTCTCCGGTGCATTCAATAGGCTAACTCCAACTTTATTTGACATAGGGGTGGTTTAATAAATATATATTTAAGTTAGGTTTGAAATGAGTACAAAATAGAAAAAAAATAGCAATAGGCTTCGAATCATCCAAATATTTCCTCCTAAAATTCTAATTAAATGTTGTTTTTTTTAACAATGATTTAAAGAAAAATTCATGGAGAGTCACGATGGGTTCGAACTATCCAAGTTTTTGAGCTGACCAATGTTAAACTATCCAATTACTACTATCATTTTATATGCGTATAGCCAGAACAGGTAGTAAGACACGGTGATTAAAAACCTTTCATGTTGATAAACGTTTTAATTTATATAAAAAAAAGACTAGATAACAGATGCTCATGGCAGAAGTATCGTTATTGAACTGAGTGTCTATTCATTATTTCCTCTGTATCAAGTGGTTCGAATAATATTAGTACAGGTCAAGCAACGTCACAAGTACACTCCTGGCCACGAAACATGAGAAGCACATTTAAAACATAGCGAAGACACGTATTGGTATTAACGCAGAAAAAGGCACCAGTCTCATCTTGTCTGCTTTTTTCTGGGTGATGGAGAAGGGGGTTCGAATCTCGGGTGCTCCTAGGGGGATGTCGTTTTTCACGTTTGGGCTCAAGTGTGATATTTAGGGTCCTCTCCTCAAGCTAATGCTGGTGCATTTATTCAAAGCTACCTTAATTTCCACTACCTTTTATATCAGTTGTCGGAAACCGACCGATCTCNAAAAAAAAAAAAAAATCAGTCACTAGCGTAAGAAAACTACCCCGTCATTAAAAGTGGATTTTATGTCGTTTAAACTCGAAAATATAATATTAAGTATACCCGCTTTGATGGCCGCATGGTCTAAGGTACTACTCTCATAGTAGATTAGATTAGATTAGTAATGACGAGGAGATCATGGTTCAATCCCGGTCAGGTAAACTGAGATTTTTACATAGATGGTTTCCCACTATCTGTCCACGTAAATACGGGTACACTTCCTTAAATTCAACCTTCCTCATCCCTATATCATTAGCGTAATTAGTACATAACATATAACCCAAATTATATATGTTTATATAGTTATACATACTATATAAATAAATATATTTATCTGTATAATGTTTTCAAATAATATTCGAGTGTGATCAAAATTACCTTCATAGTTTATAAATATAAACTATTATAATATCAAATTTATAAATTTTAAGAAATTTAAACAATTTAATATGAAATATGAGTGAAGTGAATTTTCTGAGAAGCAGAATAAGCGTGACAAAATTTTGACTTGATGATAAATGAGGAGTAGTAAAAGAAGAGCCAGTCCAGCATTTTGACTTGATGATAAATGAGGAGTAGTAAAAGAAGAGCCAGTCCAGCATTTTGACTTGAAGATAAATGAGGAGTAGTAAAAGAAGAGCCAGTCCAGCATTTTGACTTGATGATAAATGAGGAGTAGTAAAAGAAGAGCCAGTCCAGCATTTTGACTTGATGATAAATGAGGAGTAGTAAAAGAAGAGCCAGTCCAGCATTTTGACTTGAAGATAAATGAGGAGTAGTAAAAGAAGAGCCAGTCCAGCATTTTGACTTGAAGATAAATGAGGAGTAGTAAAAGAAGAGCCAGTCCAGCATTTTGACTTGAAGATAAATGAGGAGTAGTAAAAGAAGAGCCAGTCCAGCATTTTGACTTGAAGATAAATGAGGAGTAGTAAAAGAAGAGCCAGTCCAGCATTTTGACTTGAAGATAAATGAGGAGTAGTAAAAGAAGAGCCAGTCCAGCATTTTGACTTGAAGATAAATGAGGAGTAGTAAAAGAAGAGCCAGTCCAGCATTTTGACTTGAAGATAAATGAGGAGTAGTAAAAGAAGAGCCAGTCCAGCATTTTGACTTGAAGATAAATGAGGAGTAGTAAAAGAAGAGCCAGTCCAGCATTTTGACTTGAAGATAAATGAGGAGTAGTAAAAGAAGAGCCAGTCCAGCATTTTGACTTGAAGATAAATGAGGAGTAGTAAAAGAAGAGCCAGTCCAGCATTTTGACTTGAAGATAAATGAGGAGTAGTAAAAGAAGAGCCAGTCCAGCATTTCGACTTGATGATAAATGAGGAGTAGTAAAAGAAGAGCCAGTCCAACATTTTGACTTGATGATAAATGAGGAGTAGTAAAAGAAGAGCCAGTCCAACATTTTGACTCGAAGATAAATGAGGAGTAGTAAAAGAAGAACCAGTCCAGCATTTTGACTTGAAGATAAATGAGGAGTAGTAAAAGAAGAGTCAGTCTATTTTGTCTTGATGATAAATGAGGAGTAGTAAAAGAAGAGCCAGTCCAACATTTTGACTTGAAGATAAATGAGGAGTAGTAAAAGAAGAACCAGTCCAGCATTTTGACTCGAAGATAAATGAGGAGTAGTAAAAGAAGAGTCAGTCCATTTTGTCTTGATGATAAATGAGGAGTAGTAAAAGAAGAGTCAGTCCATTTTGTCTTGATGATAAATGAGGAGTAGTAAAAGAAGAGCCAGTCCAACATTTTGACTCGAAGATAAATGAGGAGTAGTAAAAGAAGAGCCAGTCAGCATTTTGACTCGAAGATAAATGAGGAGTGGTAAAAGAAGAGCCAGTCCAACATTTTGACTCGAAGATAAATGAGGAGAAGTAAAAGAAGAGCCAGTCCAACACAGATAAGAGAAGGCACGAGTAAGGTGGTATGATCTGTGACAAGAATGGAGGGGGAAAGTATGGCCAGGAGGAGGATGTTGGATATGGTGGAGGAAGACCGAGGGCCAGATGGCTGATGGGAGTAAGGAGGGGAGAGGATAGGACTGGGACACGGTGGAGGGAGAGAGGGGGATAGGCTTGTGTTCCAAACAGACCCAACCAGGGGCCGGAAGCGGTCCATGATTATGAATTTGAAGAATATGAAAATGTGTATTTTATTTATTATCTATTTTTAATAGAAATCTGAGAAACAATGTGTGTGATCACGAGACCTTTGATGACTATTTAAGTGTATCGGAACTTAAAAGGGTTGCCGTACCCTTTAAATTAAGTAATTAATAGCTATATTGATGCAATATAAAAAAACTTGTCTAATTACAATAGACCAATTAGGTCTGGCAAACAGGCTCCAAGGACTTTTTCCAACAACTTACACAAAAAAGGTTTTCATGTCTATACACCTAACCTCGCCCTAACTTAATTAAAACACAAAAATAAATAGGCAAGCAGTTTTTAAATGTAGGCTATAATTACTAAAAAAAAAAGTAATTCAATATTAAACTAAAAATTTTGTTTTAATAATTGGTTTGGATCTTATTATAAACTAGTTTTGAACTGTCCGGTGTACAATATTTTTACTTTATTACAATACAATAATCTAAGATAACATTTACTTCACTTTAGTGAAAACCCTGTTTATTTTACTTTTAAAAAAACTAAACAGACTCGTGACTTTACGATGTTAATAATAGTCGTCTCCATTTTATTTTTTATTTAACTCTCAGCGTATTATGTATAATAATAATAATAATAATAATAATTATTATTATTATTATTATTATTTATATATATAGCAGGAACGTGATGATATTTTTTATATAATATTATTATTATTATTATTATTAGCACCGCGTCTTACTACCCGTTTGGGTTGTACGCACTTACGCTAGTGTGTAATGGTAGGGTGATTGTGAGATGAAATGGAGGACCTACAGTTTAACGTGGAATCCGAACCACGGTGGAGGCCTGGCATTCCCCACATCCACAAGATGTCTTTTCAGAGGTGAAGGAAGGGTTTGGTAGTCAGATAAATCTGTACCGGGACCGAGGATTGAACCCCGTAACCCCAACACAGAAGCCCGACACCTTACCTCTAGACCACCAGGTCACCCTATATATGAAAGTAGCTGAAGTAACTTACACAAATTTCAGACACCGCATTCCCAACATGTTCTTACTAAATTTATAGTTTCTTAAATTTGAAAAATAGTATCTGGACACGGTAATCGAACCCAAGAACCTTGGCTTAAAACACCAGGAATCGTTCCGTGCTTCAGGGTCATTCTTCACTCATATTTTAAGGCAGAATCTGTGATGGACGTGTGGAAATCTGGGTGGATATAAATCTATGATTCTTTATGCTGACGCGATTTTTTTTACAAAGTATGTTAATAATAACAATTTCTCAGGTTTTTTTCTGTAGAGTGTACATGCAAAGCAAATGTTTTCTTTGTCCTACTTTCAAGGCATACGCTCGTATATAGACATGTAAGGAACTGAGCCTATTTATTCACTTGTTTCACCGCAAATCATCACAGTAACTAAAATAAGGTGACCTGGTGGTCTAGGGGTAAGGTGTCGGACTTCTATGCTGGCGGCCGGGGTTCAATCCTCGGTCCCGGCATAGATTTATCTGATTACCAAACCCTTCCTTCACTTCTGACAAGACATCTTGTGAATGTGGGGAATGCCAGCCCTCCACCGTGGTTCGGATTCCACGTTAAACTGTAGGTCCTCCATTTCATCTCATAATCACCCTACCATTACACATTAGCGTAAGTGCGTATAACCCGAACGGGTAGTAAGACGCGGTGCTAATAATAATAATAAACTAAAATAATAATAGTACAATATTCATCCGACACTTTAGTTCAGTCGGGAGCGTGTCTGATCGCTGAGCTAAGAGTCCTGGGATTTATTCCCAACATGTCCGAAAAATGTATCATTGATGAAATGTGGTTTTACCCTTTCACATTGATAAATTAACGGCCGCGAACTGGATGTTGTGCCTGTCCTAGTCTCAAGTTAAATTATATAAGATATATGAAGCTGCGACAGACCTAGTAAACCGGTAGTGGAGAATATATGGCTTGAATAAAAATAATGGATTAGGAATTGGGAGGGTTTAATCAGAGGAAGTGAACCTGCATTTGCGTGGAGGGAGAGTGGAAAACCATTTGGGAAAAACCACGCCCAGTTCACCCGAACTAGATTTGAACCTCGATCTCCCCATCCTCAGCAGTAGAGCTCAACACGACAAGCGCGTTAGCCAACTACGCTATCGAGGCGGGTGAATGTGAAAGAAAAAAAAAGGTTTCATATTCTTCCGCTTTGTAAATGGATTTGTCACTTTCAACAAGTTTAATAATTATGCACGCTAAGGCTACATCATTCGTAGCCCAGTAGTGGAAAGATTAGCCAATACTAAAGTACATTTGTCCAGGAGACGCTCAAATGCACTACATCTTTTCCATCGAGATTCTTTCCACGTCCCGGTGAGATCAGATGGGGCTGGTAGTAATTATGATGGTGATAGTGATTATGAGGGTACGGAACCAGTGGAAACACTTAGACCTAACTTAAGACTAATTAACCAAACCCTGGTGACACGTTGGGGTAATTCCCCTTCCGGGGGGAAATACCCAAGATACCAGCCGGGAATCGAAAGGTCACTTTCGACAAGTAAAATATATTTAAACTACTTGTCAAAATGACCAAACATATTTGCGATGCTACTGAGTAAGTAAATATTTCTTTTACATCTTCTCAACTGTCGTAAACCTGTATCGGTGGTGTACGTGGACTGGTTTAGTTTCAACTGTGAGGCAGTCGGCGTTTAAGTGTGTAACGTTTAAAAGATCTAGCCTGATATATTAATGTTTGTATGCTCTTGTACGACTATTACTTTATATGCATGATAATTCCCGGCACGTGAGATTTAGAACACAGATTAAGATGTCATAGACTCCACCTACCCGGCTCCTCGTCAGGAAGGAAAGTGAAGAGATGCGTACTCTGAAGGGGTATATCAAGCGACATTTCCTTCTCGAAGCTTCCCAAAAGAAATAAATAGGTGTGGTCATCCAGGTGCGTTTCTGTCCACAAAACTGCGTTGTCTTTTTTAAACAGAGACTTAGAAGGATGTCGCCATACCTTGCAACTTAGCAACGTAACACAGATAATTCTTACTACCCGCTCTCATTTAAAATATCGTAATTTTGAATACAAATGCGAATAATAAATTATTGAGATGTATAATTTCATATCATTACAAAGGAGCTGCCCAATGCCCAGGTAGCCGGGATATCGCCAATCGGGTGTTGCACTCAGGTAGAATATGGACTAAACCTTTAACACTACACGAGTTTGTTGTTTATTGGAATGAACACGAAACTATTTTCTAGGACCCTAATCATAAACATATGAACTTCTCAACATACTTTGAAAGAAAACATTTTACACTCAGAAAAGTCTAAAAATCGACATATTTCTGTTGATCATTAGCTAAAGTCTCGGGAAACTAAAGGTAACTGTTATAGGAGCGTAGAATGGATCTTTGTGAATATAATTATGTAATTTAAGTAGACGGGAATTAGCCAGTCCTGCTAGCAAACAGTCCGAGCGAAACCCAACTTAAACGTGGAAATCAGCTGTGACAGCGCAGCGTTATTGTAGCCCCAGTGGTAGAGCAGGTGGCGGCGCACTTCTAGTGCACCAGCGGTAGACTATGGTGGTGTTGGTGATCCAGGTGAGGCGGGATACTACCTACGGGTAGCCCCTGCGTTGACTCCACCGGACTCCATTCCGGCCAGGGCCTACTCAGAATAACTGCTACAGTAGAGAAGTTACAGTTAGAGACCAGATCAGTAGCAACTTATTACGAGTTCTGTCACTTATTCTGCTCGAGGGGTGTATTAAATCAATTTCTAGACTGAGAAGGAAAAAGAAAGGGGAGAACAAGTGTCGGCCAATCACATTTCACAGAAACAGCGCAGATCAGAGCGGTTATCAAGGGGGGTAAGCGCATGCGCAGTGAGAGCAAAGAGAAAGAGGCAACACGAAACGAGTGAAGCCCCAACATTACAGTTTCTTGATATGTTTGATTACTGCATTTGAACGAAATTAGGCTTATAGGTGATGACCTCAAAACACACTCACATATACATTTAGGTCAAGGGGAGACCAATCAGTAGGGTAGTTCATGAAACATAGACGATCTCTTGAGAGGTGGAAAAGTCACATGATTGTGTGAGCTAATATCAATTAGCTCGACACATTACTAAAACAAATGGTTTGCTACTAATATCACACCTACAGTAGCTCCGTGGCTTCTTTGGTGCTGATTGACAGCTCACAGCTGACTTCTGATAGTCAACATTTAGGTATATACGTAAATACCTAAATGTTGACTTTCAGAAGAGACAGCTGCTAAAACGTGTTTTTGCAGATCATATGGTTCAAACGTGTTTTGCAGATCATATGGTTCAAACGTGTTTTTGCATATCATATGGTTCAAACGTGTTTTTGCAGATCATATGGTTCGGCGTAGGGATACATAATTTGGTCTGGTAACTTTTAAAAGCCGTCAGCTGTCAGTAAGCACCAAAGAAGCCATGTGGCTACTGTAGATGCTTGAAGTTGTTCACGACTGAGCCTCCGAGCTTAGCGCGCTTCTATAAGTGATACATGAGTAATTTTCCAGGTAGCAGCACTGTGTAAATAACTGTTATCGTGTTTGGATGGTGGTATTATAGCAGGCGTCTGAAGTAGAATATGAAGTAGTACAAGTTACCTCATGTTTATTGTTCGTATAAATGACAGTATTTCTTTATTTTATAGCCACCGAGTATATTCAGCTCACGATAGGTTTTTACCTGGATGACAGTTCGAAAATCATATGTTTAGGTTTTGGGTTGCCAACACTTGTCAAAGATAATTGTTTGTTATAAATGTAAAGATCTTTAATTACCTGTTATATATTACATTTAAAATAACGTAAACTTAAGTTTTCTCATACTATTTCGTTTTTTTAAATAATTTCTTTTTGTCCAACTCGAAACAATATTTTAAACATAATTAAAAGTACTTATTCTTCGTTTTGGAACGTTATTGATTTTGTGCAATATAGTGCACACATCAAATACCTTTTAATACAGGCATCATATTTACTTGGAAAAGAGAAAATTGCTGTTATTTTTTTACATACAATAAATGATTTTATGATTATTTTATCGTATTTTGAAATATTTAACTGAATAAAATATTTTCATCAAC
>CABFVX010004280.1:22303-68688 GCA_902151425.1 Timema shepardi | reverse complement strand
AAAAAAACAACCTGAACGAGTAAACGGGGAGGGGGTGGGGTTTTCGAGTTGAGTTATATCTCTTTAACTTGTAAACGTAGAGATGTGATATTTAGCAAGAATATTCACAACTACTTTCCAATGGGATATAAAAATTGATAGTTAAAAAGAGTGTGTTGGGGAAAAAGGGGTTCGGTTTTTCAACATTTACCAAACTAATACAAACACTTTATACAAGTGGGCAACCCAATCGATTCGCTGTGTGTTCTATAACTGCAATTCGACATTAAGCCTCTACACTTATTTACGTCTGACCATTTTAAATTTTAAACTGTAACTTTGGGATATAATTTGGGGAGGAGGGGCATATAAGTAAAAATAAAGAATCAATGAATTATTGCATATATATTTTTTCTGGGTAAATTACTTAATAGGACATTTTACATAAAGGAACTTCTCCAATGTTGATCATACATTTACGCTAATTTCAAAGAGAAATAACTTAATTTAATAAAGTTGTAGGACTATTAAAAATAAACAACAATTATTTGGAATATTTTTTTATAAAACCAACATTTTAGTATATATAAGCAAATATTTATTTTTAAATAGATGTCATGGAAATGCATTTGATTGCCATGATGTTTGGTGAGCGGTGCTGTTTCTTTTATCTCAATATGTGCATTATTAATTATAGGACTGTTCTTTGGTAGAACATGAAGCTCTTCTTTCCTTGAAGTTTCTTCAATAATGTTTATTGTTTAATTTAATCTATATAAAGTTTGTGCATTAATTTTTGTGGTGCAAGGTAAAATTATTTTTATATTGAATTTCTTTTTGGTTTTTACATCGAAGTTTCGTACTTGGTCAGCAAAAACGTTTTTGTGGTACGATACAATTTCGAATTTTAGGTTATTTAACAGTTTATTATAATTTTGTGTAATAGAGATCTAAAATATATTGGTAGATGGTGTAGAGGTGTCTCAACATGTGCGTATGAACGGTAATGAGGGATGTCTTTTTCACGCGTTATCATACGCCGTGTTTGACACTGACATTCTAGGCCATGAGCTGCGATAACAGATAGTAAACTATATATCTGAGAATTGGGACAGATTTCAGGTGTTTACCATGGACAATGAGGGAAACAACTTGGTCATCAAGGGTCGTACTGTGTTGAAATGTCGAGGCTTAGCACCCATGGTAGCACCTGTGAGCTGGAGGGGGCAGAGCAGTTGTACCCCTGAAGGTTTGAAGTGTACCAGAATGGGCAATAATTAGTAGGTTTTGGGGAGCCTGGTGAGGTTGTAAGGAGGCTCAGGTTTACTGGTGATCTGTCCGGGTTTACTCTGGTGTGTACCAGGCCATTGAAGAGCTGCCATATTTCTCCCAGTTTATTCCACATCAACCCAATACTCCTTCATTGCAATGTCGCGATAATATTCCAAAGAAATAAGGTGGAAGAAAGCGCCGTATCAGGGTTACGAATACAATAAGAGACAAACAAATGTCTGAAGCTGCTGCTAAATACGATAAAAAAAAACTGTCCAGAAGTTAATCTCGCTGCTGTTGCTGCATATTCATTGAAGCATCCGGAGGTTCATCGAGTTGCAGTGGTGAGAAATGATCCTTCTCATAAAAAGAGACAGCAACGCAAGAATGTTCCATGGTCTAATAAAATAAACTCCGCTCTCAGTTACAACTCTGACATCAGTTACGTTCATTTGGGCGCATTGGATAGCATTTGTCAGTGGTGTAAAGTGAAGAAGTAGAAGGACAAGACCCCTGGTATGACTGTGAGACGATGTATGGTCACCTCCTCATTATCTCTATCTGATAATGCGAAGCACTATAACAGCTATCACATAATGTCCACCAGTATCACACTATTATATATATTTAAAAAAATTTATAACTCAATAAGCTACCAAAAATACGAAACCCACGCGAAGCATGGGCTATTTATTGGCTATTATTATATATAGTTTTTCTGGATGGGGTGGGAGAGAAATTGGTTTAAAGGTAATTTGATGAAGATTTAAAACAAAAATCTGGATATTAAAAAAAAAATAGATTTAGTGATTTAATTCAAAATGGGTATTTGGGAATAGTTTCTCATGATAAATAAGAATAGGCCTATGTTTTTATTTTGACGAATTAAAAATAATATTAAGGTAGTTAGCAAATAACTTATTATAGAAAATTTGAAATCTGTAAAAAATATTTGAAAAAATTTGTTAAAAAAAACATATACACATACACATAGTGTATATTTGTGATCAATAAAATTATGCGTTTTTTTATGAGGACAACTTACTTGAGGGTAGATTACTGAAAACCTAATTCTGAAAATTTTCCTTCAAAGCCAAAATACACAATATGAGAAATTCTGTCCGATTGTGTCATACTATTTATTTTATAAATTTATACGTATTTCCAAAACGTGGCAAATGGACTATATGCCAAGCTCAGCTAGTCTTGTTTGTCAGTGACACGAAGTTTGGGGTTCAAACTCCAGCTGGGTGTACCAATGTTGGTTCTTACCAAAGTGTTTTATCACTCTCACTTTATGCAAATCCAGGTTGATATTATCTAAATTTTACCTTTTTCACAACTACCCGATTAGTGGAATGAAATGTGTGTAGTCGGGTATTGAGACTTGGAGCAAAAAATAAATAAATGCTTAGCCGAAGTTGTTATCCAAATACCAATGGGATACAATCCTAATTTTTTCATCTTTAACGTAATTTTCAAATCAATATTATTTTGCATTTTCAAATCTTCAATTCTAAATTAATATCACATTAAAATTATATTTTTAACCTAGATTAAATAATAATAGTTTATCTTTGCAGTTTTTTAAGCTAATGTAAACAACAATTGAATAGTACAAGAGGAATAGGAGGGTTGCTGGAAGGAAGGGAGGAGGAGGGGTACAATAAAGCAATCATTTTCCAGGATATAAACCTTATATCATGCACCATAAAGACCTCAATAAATATTTTTTCTATTTTAAAATTAATTTAAATATGACAGATATCTCTTTTAACAATAATATAAATGGTATACAGTGCATAAAGTGTCAACAGAGGGCAGCACTAAGTAAATTTGAGTTAAACTTGAACTTCCTCTTTTATTCCATTGAACCCGTCAAGTATTATAGCTCAATTCTTTATGATTTAATTTCGGTACAAAACTTTAAATTCAAGGGTTACATAGCTACATAATCTATGAGATAGGGCTGGGGAGGGGAGATGATAATTAACTCGTTTTAACATAAATAGAGGATGAGTAAATCACATTGATAAAATAATTACGTTTGGTGAATCACGTATCAGTGGCGTTCAACTGAGATTAGAACCTTGATTTCCCTGTCACAGGCAGCCCAGTTTATTAAGAGCATGACGAATTAGACCACGTGATCACAGGTGCAGGTAATTCTCTGTGAAAATTTATCTCCTAAGGTAAAGGGAAATAATAATATTTTTAAAGTATCTATCCCACACCATTTGGCACGTCGATAAAGGCGTCAGTCTCGTCATGTCTGATATGCAGGTGACGAGATGAAGCTCACAATCCAAACTAATAGTGTACTTGAAAAAATGGTTTCCCACCATCACATCTCGACATAAATGCGGGTACATTTTTCTCTAAAATTATACTTCCTCAACCCTTACTTCATTAAATAAGCTCAGACGAGTAGTAAGAAACAAATCACGGAACATAAATTCAAATCAATGAAAAATGTCAACCTGGCCAAGATAATTGAACTAAGGACATTAGTATTTGTACACTCATGCTTTGCAGATAGCCCTACTAAGGCATTTACGTACAAAAAAAAAGCATCTGAGACTTATTATCGTGTCCGGGTAGATTTAAATTGATTTTAGTATCAGAACTAATCCTGTGAGTAGCCATAAGGTTTCAGAATGTTATACATACAAACATACTTTATTCCAGATCCCTTACATCAAAAAGGCTCAAGCGTTGAGTAAGAGGAAATTGAAGCTCTTCTCCGCCCCATGGGGATCCCCTAAATGGATGAAGAAGGGTGGTTTCATCAAGAGCGACTACTACCAACTGTGGGCTGACTATATCATCAGGTATGTTGGGTGGGAATCAAGCCTAATGCTTATTTTCAATGCCAATACGTAGTTTGTTAATTGTAATGAATAAGGCCTGGCTCGGTGAGCATTTGGACTAAGCGCTAAAGTAAACCCAATTTGGTTTGTCGTTGACAGATAGTTCGGGGTTTGAATCCCGACTGAGTGTACTGTGGGTGGTTTTCCCTGAATTTTTTCAATTTGTTTTCTCCACGCTAGTCCGGGGACATTTATTATTAACTCTAACTTATTCATTCTTGCCCGGTTAGTATAATTAAATTCAAATATTCCGGATGAGTAGTGAGACATTGTGATAAATTAATAATTCAATACAATAATAATGATTTTTGTAGCATTTGGTTAGGAAGAATCTTTTAGAAAATACAAACGTATTTTTTGTGGTCAATATTGATAACATTTTTATCATATTATTAGTGTTATTTTGCAGTTATTGATAATATCTATCAAAGCTGAATGATTTTACTTAAGAATATGAGGAAATTGTTTGAGTACTTTTTGCGGGAATAGTATAGAAAGAAATTTTTTCATCGCCATATTATAGAAAGATTATAGTTATTTTATCATTAATACACACAACAAAAATAGGAGGTTTATATTTATAGCAAGATTAGTATTATTAATGTTTTCATGTAATTGAAACAAAACTCACCTAAATCACAAAAGTAGGCAAACGTTACAATGATTCAACATTTATTTTACACCAAATAGCTAATATTTTTATTATTATAAAATATCTCAACCTAACAAAACATAGCTTTATATACGACAATGACACGTTTCCTCTGAAATATCAAGATCTCGAAACATCTTTCACTAAAATAATGATTTGATGAGCACGCTATTTGTATCCATGATCCTATTAGTTTCCTATTCTATCATCTTGGTCATATTCCATTCCATTTCATGTAAACGTTTCTAGAAATAATAAAATAGTTTTAATTTAACAATCTTGTTGATTACATCTTAATTTAATATTTTTTTGGACACCTGGAGCGTTAGGTTAAGCTAGGTTAGGATTATTTTCAATGTAAATATAATATTAGTTATTTGCAATAATATATAAATGCGCAATTAAATATCTCCGACGCCATTGAAATATGTTAGTTGAGGGGTTTTCAGTGGTTGAGGGAATGGTACAATAATTAAGTCCAAAATTTTTGTATTAGTTAGGTGATACCTATTGGTTTTGGTTTCAAAATTATAGACAATATTATTGAAACATTTATTTTAATATTAATAGAAAATAGCTATTCTCGATATGTGTATTGTTGATAAAAAAATTAATTATTTGTTATAATATGGCAAAGAATAAATATCAAAAATCTCTCTTGCTTTTCATCTTTCAAATAAGTTTCTTACTATCTATACATGACTTGTTACCGTAGATTTCTGGACGAGTATAAGAAGCAGGGTCTGCATTTCTGGGGGCTGTCCCCAGAGAACGAGCCTGTAACGCCTTCCTTGTTCGGGATCGAGTACCCGTTCAACTTCGTCATGTGGACGCCAGAGACGATGTTCAAGTTCGTCGTTGAATACCTGGGCCCAGCGTTGTCGAATAATGGCTACGGGGATCTCCTCCTGATGATGTTGGACGATCAGAGGGCCTTCGTACCGGAGTGGTCGGAAAAGGTGAGATATTGGTTTGATAGGATTGTGTATGTATTTCTTCTACTTATAAAACAAATTGTCGGTCCATATATTTGTTTCTTAGGATCTCTAGAACTGCTTATCTGATTGTGATGCAGGTTATTTTTTAAATCATGTAGATTTTTACCGGGAAGGTTTTATTTAGGCTATTGATCAAACAAATTAATTCATAAAATTTAGTATTTTTTTAAAGATTTAGTTTATAAACGCGTGCTCAATGAATTCTTCTACTGCATGTAGAATTCATTATTTTATTTGTATAAATGGTTACAAAATCCAAAGAGTAATAATTATAGAATACATTTCAATAGTAAATCCAAAGAGAAACCATACTTCAGTTGGTGGTTTTGAATTTACAGAACCTTATAAAGGGAAATTTATGTATCTACCTATATGCTCGCATAAAATTAAAGAATTACTGAATGTATTAGAATGTGCTAATTTTTTTATCTAAATATGATGAATTACTATATAAATTTTATGAATATAAGCCATTTAAAAATATTGCTTATGTCTTCAAGAAGCTGTGCAGTGACGTTTAAGACAAAACAAGTGTTTTATGTTGTACATAGGCATTAAGCTGTCTAATTTTCCACATCCCTTAATCCATGTGATTTACCCATGCACTATCTTCAATTAAAATTTGAGCAGCCATAATTTTGCTGCGTAATTTGAACCCACCTGAACTGTCCAATGAAACCCACTGAAAGGTAAACAGTTTTAATAACTTTATCACAAAGGCAACTGTCACGACTGCCTGTAAATGAGCTGTGATACCAATAATACGCATGATTCCATCAAACCCGCCTTTACAGTTTAAATGCACGTCATTTCCTATCAAGATTTGCCATGCGTTGACAGCGCAAGAACCAACCCTGAATGTGGTAGGCATCGATATCCCTCCGCTGCAAGTGTTTCACAAGTAATACTACACATTGTGTGTTCTCGTTATAATTCTAGCAGCAACATATACTTGTTCGCTCCTGATGACTAAAGTCTTGTACAAAGCGGTCTTGCCATAAATCAAATTATAAAGTTTTCTTCATGGCTATACCTACCTAATAAGTTGCGTGATTTCTTCTCTGAGAAATAATTTTTTTTTTTTGGGACTAAGAAAGTATTCTTTTAATTAACATGATTTAAAACTTCTATGGACAAGAGTGAAAATATGGGTTATAGCTATGATATATTTATATATTATATAAAATCAGTTTCACCACGTCTTACTGCTATATGGCTTTTTATTTATTAATTGAATATGTACAGTCTTTTTGTTTTATTCATAATTATATAAATGAAATAGAATGTGTCTGTAGACGCTGGAACTCCAAAACCATAATACCTGGAAAACTGAGCATTTGCATATACCTATTTAAGGAGCAACGAGGATTTGCGCCTTGGATGCATTTATTTTACATTTTTTATATTGATTGGGAAATTGATGTGTTGAACCATGTAAGCAATGCCTATTATCAAGGAATATAATGTACTATTGAATATAGTTTTAATTGGTTTTCTGTCTAACTTTATCAACAAGGAAAAATATTGACTGCAAATTCAAAGACTAATAACAAAATACTATCTAAAGAGAAATTTTAATAGGGTTTAGTTCATTATTTCGTATTCACATTATTAGGCAAATAGTGTTTCTTTTGCTAATAAAAACTATTTGAATTTATCTTGCGTTTACATAGATGAATATTTTTACAAGCAGATGACTTCTCCAATCTAAAACTCCAGAGCAAAGGACATATTTTGAAAAAATTAAAGAGCAACTGCATTTAGCACATCCGGCCGTTCAAAAGGTGATCATATAGGGTATATGCTTAACATGTATTAAACCAGCTTTTGTGGCTGCATGACTTGACGTGCTACTTTAGAACTAGACTTGACTGCCGATGACGAGTGGGTCAAGGTTAAAATATTGGTTGGGTGTATTGAGGGTGGTTTTCCTAAAAATTGTTTTACACTCTCCCTATACGCAAATGCGGGCCCATTTCCTATAAATATAGCCTTCATAATTCCTAAAACCACTAGCATAATTAGTACATAAGCGTATAGCCCAAACGTGTAGTAATATGCGATACTTAAAAAAAAGTGTGTTTTGTTAAGTTTTTGAGTTATAGCTTAACTTTTCATTTAAAAAAAACACAAATCAACAATAAAACATTAATTTTATTTATAAGGTTATGTTATGTGTTACTTTGCAGGCTAGCTGCCTTTTAATTAGAGTAGTAATTGGTTTGTATCAATATATCTCTATGCTACGTTAATTTAAGTTTAAATTAAATAAATATGTTTAATGTCATCTGTGAATTTTTCACTGACCAAAGAAACATATTTTGATAACTAATATGAATACAAATCAACCAAACCATAAAAACAGATAATTGTATTATAATCTTCGATTTCTTTTGGATTTAAGGTTGGCATTTATAATCTATATTCTCCTTGATTTTGAAATGCAAATAACATGTAGACAAATTTAACTGAATAAATAATTCACCCTTTTTATGATTTTTATTTTTAATCAATTTTCAAGTTTGACAAATTTTCGCATCTCTTGAGTGGGTCATATACAATTCACCAAATGTCAGCTTTCTTTCCAATTTAGAATAATTACTAACAATTCTATGGACAGTTAGACAAACACTTATACAAACACCATTGTATGGCAGGTAGCAGCAGCCTTTTCACTTGACTATGGGATTAGAGGGGACAGGGGGGAGGACGGGGCACACGTCTGGAAGGGTTTGGGTCCTTTTTATTCCGGCCTTTTAATTCTAGAAGTGGAGGATTCCAGACCCTTAGCTGGCACCACCCCTATTTATACACGCTCAGCGATAGCCAGGTGTGCTCAGTTTGTGGTTCTCAACCAGTGAGTCCGGGAGTGGATCAGTGTTCGTGTGACACGTGCCGGTGTAGTGTGTACGGTTCTGAGACCTTTGGCGGGGTGCCGTGAGTGTTTTTAACATTGAAAGTAAATTGTACCGTGAGCGAACGTTTTAAGAATCCAATATTTGGATATTTAACTATTTATTAAGTATTTTGGTTAACAAGCTGTTTACTTGATTTGATGTATTCTATTTTATGTGTTTTCATTTGTGTATTGATTTACAAACAATTGCCTATATTACCTGAGGCAGTGAGCTGTTTAATTATAATTAACCCAGTGTAATTTCATTTTATGTGTTTTCGTTTGTTTATTAATTTAAAGACAATTACTAGTATTGCTTAGTTAATTGAACTGATTAGTATAGAGCGTTATTCTTTTTATTATGTCCTTATTGGTTTGTTAATTTACATAATTACTTTGACTACTTAATTTGTTGAATTGTGTAGCTGTATATTTAATTCTGTGAATGTTTTTGAGTGATATTTTTAATAATCAGAACATAGGGTTATTTGCGAGTATTTTAATTAATATTTAACCTGCAACATACCCCCAATATCCTAAAAAGAACTCGTGGTTCACACGGTGACGTGTAACCAGCCCCCGTGACCCTCCCAGGTCACACGCGCACAACGTTACAACACGAGGTTTGTGAACAAGAATAAAAAAGTTTAACAAACATATTACCATTGAACAAGAATGAACGTGAATAAATGAAAACGAAATAATGATTTGAGCCATAGAGCATCCCTCAACTCATTACATCCTCTTTTATATATTTGGTTGGACCACTCCTCAACGCTCCTAGCCTTCCAGCCATTCGCCACTAAGTTTGAATTTGAACCAATGAGGGAATAATATTTTTCTAAATTTAAAGAATTTTCTCGAAACTATCTCTTTCTCTCTCTCTCTCTCTCTCTCCCACTAACTTCTCCTTACCCTTGGGAGCAAAGATCGTGAGTTTTGTGGCACCTTTATTGAAGGAAACAATAAACATAGTCTATATAATTTTATTTATTACCACGTCTTACTATCTGTTTAGATTAAACGCCTATTAATGGGGTGAATATAAAGTACAAAGCATTTTATAGGTAATCTACCCACATTTGTGTGGAAGAAGAGTGAGAGATAATTTTGGAGAATCCACCCTCATTAGACCAGACCGTTATTTTTTAACCCTTATTTTTCTAGCATCAGCAGGCCCCATTTTAAAGTATCTAAAGTAATAAAATACTGTTAATCCATCTTGTTTTAGACAATTACCAATTTTTCAGAGATATCTTAATTTAGGACTTTATTCCGATGAGGTTAAAAATATGTTTTTACTTGTGTGGCGAAAGGTAATGGGATTACAAGGGTGGCCTCGTATACTATCAACCCCAATTGATGTAAGATATTATACTAACTCACCCGTAAAATAAATTAAATGATTACGATAAGTCAATCCAATTTATATCATTATTATCATCTCACCCAGAAGTTAGAGATTAAATTCTGACCAGTTTCACCGAGGGCTGTCTTGGGTCATGTTTAGCTCTTTGTTTCGGCGTGATAATTATGATATATATAATTAAACTAGGAACGTTCAAGGACAATATTGATTTAATTATTATTTTATTCATACACTATAATGTTCATTATATCTAGAATTAAAACTACTAACATTCTAGAACAAGATTTGTTTAGTGTTTTCTTTAGTCATTATAATTCGAATGAAAACAACGAACATTCAAGAGCAATTGACTTCATAATTGTTATATTTATACTCCATAGTGACCATTATATTTAGAATGAAAACGCCATAAATTCTAAGACAGTCATTGATATTTATGTTTTCTTTCACTGTTGAAGGTGAATATAAAAACAAGTGACTTTTGACTTTATAAATGTCTTTATGTTGGAAATTAAAACTGCCAACATTATTATTTGGTTAATTTATTAATGTCTTTCAGCTTTTCACCTCAGAACTATTGAAACGTTTCGCTTCTGGTCTTGCAGTACATTGGTATAACGACAGTATGTCTAACCCCGACATTCTGACACAGTTCCATGATGGAAATCCTGATATTTTCATCTTGTATACTGAGGCTTGTCATGGTGAGTTGTACCTTTGAGCAATGGTTTTCAATCGATCTGAGAAGTCAACAAGAAATGGAACGAGAGTCATAAAGAGGCATCAATATAATATAAATATATTCATATAATTAAAATTGTTTTTAAAATGGAAGTGAAAAATCCCAACCCCAAAAAGATAAAATTTGTAAATAATACAGTCCTAAATTTACTGTTGGCTTTATCAGTAAAACTAATTTTCATGGTTTATTTTATTGGTATTATGTCCATTTAGGCATATATATATATATATGTATATATAGACATCAGACATATATATATGTATATTCATCGGACATATATATGTATATATAGGCATCGTACACATATGTATTTATAGATGTATATATGAACATAGATATGTAGGCCTATTGAGGGGGTCGGGGCAAAAACATGATAGCCCTCACAGATTTAGATGAGATTTTTCACTATTTAAAAGTCTATACAATCTGTAAATCTAGCTATAAAAATAAATAAAATGTTGGTCGAAATTAGCTATCCTCCAGTCCTTGACTGACTATAAACACAACTTTTAATTAAAGAGGTTAGCTACCAGAAAACCATGCTAACACATTTTTGCATAAAATGAGGGTTATCGTGTTTTTTCCCCCAAACCCCTCATATATGTTGGACGCATAGCCCGAAAACCGCCAATGAACAGATATTTTTTGCTAAATCCTAGGATTGGACATTTTCAAATGACCAAAGCTCGAATTTCTATTCAATTTCGGGGTTTGTCCATCTTAAAACAGCCAAACCTAGGATTGTGCAGTCACTAAACGACCAAAGCTTGAAATAACACTTTAGTTCGTTTCTCGACCAGATTGAGCAGGTGGCACGCGCCCAATTTTGAGCAACCACATGAATTCAAGAAGACAAGTAGATCTCATTGATATGCAAACAGACCCGGACAGAGATTACAAATTTGTTTTTTTTATTATCAATACCACATGACCATTAAAATAATAGCCTAACCTACCTAACGACTGTATTTTCCCGTTGGTTGTTTAGTAACTGCACAATCCTAAGTTTAGCTGTTTGGAGACGGTAAAGGTCCTAAATTGAATGGAGCTTCAGTTCAGAATTTGGTCATTTTAAAACTTTCAATATTATGATTGAGCAATGAATCCGTCATTTGGCCGTTTTCCAGTTTTGCATCCAACATATTTACATGTAAATATTTTAGCACCGCATCTTACTACCTCCTCAGGTTTTACGTATCTTTACAATCGAATCACTTTATAGAATATTTCCAAATATATATTTTAAAAAGTTTTATGGGACCTTTATTTACATAGAACACGTCTTTGCATCCACTCGGGTTTTGTATATTTACACTAATATGATATGTTTGAGGAATGTAAAATGTAGAGTAAATTTTTCCAAATTTACATGGAAGAAGAGTGAGAACCAATTTAGGATGGTGCATCAATTAAATATTCAATTTACAACCTCCATATCACTGGAAAAACAGACAAGGCTATCTTGACTTTAAATCCGCTTTGTGAACTGATGAACCATCTTGTTGAACGTAATAATTATGTATCCAAAAATAGTGAAACTGTTATCAGAATTTGGTTTTACATTTGATTAGATTTCATTTGAATGGTTTTATAATCTACAGGAGAAACAAATTATTTTGTATTCGTGAGATTAAATGCATAGTTATATATTTTATATGACTCCTTATTAGCCTGAATAGATTCAGATAACGTTTGAAATAAAAACGTTTATTCAAATAAGTTCATTAAACATCTGTTATATTTTTTAGCTTAATTTCGTTATTTAAAAACTTACCTCCACATTTGTGTTCAGTATGTTATCAAATATAATATTAATGATAATTTAAGAATAATAAATAACTTCCATTTTATCAAAAAATAGATAAGGACCTCTGGATGATTTTATGTTTGATGTATGTCTACATTTCGAGCAATAAATGAGTGGCAGGAACATTTAGGGAAATCGAAGCCATGGAAATAATTTTATTTTAAAATTAATTAAATTGTTTAAGTCTAAAATGAAAGAACAATTCAATATTTAAGTAGAATTTTTTTTAGATTTTTAAATGTAGTTTCACTATATTATTTAGAAGAGGAATTAAATATATAGGGAATCTTAAAAAAATTAATTCCATTTTATTAGTTTTAGTTTTAAATTGAAATTGTACCAATTATTTAAATTAACAAATTTTTTAGGTCCTTTCTCGGATCCTGGTCCTGCTGTTCAGCTAGGCTCCTGGGAACGAGCTGAAAGCTACGTATCCAGCATAATCGAGGTAGAATATTCACACATTACCAATAACAAATTGTAATAAAAATATTAATATTAGTCTAAATTAGGTGTATATAAAAATTTTGGTACGTGGGCTAAATAATATCTTCCACACATTTTGATGGGCCAAGGGTAATTTTTTTTATAAATGAGTGAATAACGTTGTGGGTAGAGGAAGTGACACCAGCTGTCTCCTACACAATGGTTTGGGGTATTTAATCAAATGGCACCTGCAACTGAAAATGAGGGTTTGCAATTAAGACAGTATTTTGGTTTGGGGTCATGGGGGGAAGCACGCGTGTGACAGTAACTGGATATGTCAAATGTAGTGCGTGGTTAAGAAATAATGAAGGGAAACAAATCAATTAACTTTTTAATTAAGTCCTGGGATTGGCCGTAGAAAATCTTGTGGCGGCCCAAATGTGGACCGCGTGCCGTTGTTTGGAGACCCTCGGTCTAAATAAATATCTTGTTAAATATATATTTTATTCAGTTTACCCTGAAAGGTAATCCTTGACAGATTACACTTTTGCCCTAGCTTATTAGCTACTCCATGGTGGAAAGGTGCAAGGTAAGTTTCTTTCTACCTTTCAGGGTAAATGTAGTGTACAATCTTGGGAACTAATTTTATATTTCAGAGTGATTGATTAATCTGAGGAGTAGTATGAGAGAGGAGGGTAGTTTAAAATAAGTGCATCCTCATTATTAGAGTGTAACAACTTACGTTGTAACAACACTTACCAACTGGGACAGCCAACTGGGACAGCTAACTGGGACAGCCAACTGGGTCAACACGCGGCACTAACTTGACCAGCGACCTCCGCTCTCGCCAAACACAACAAGCCGAGTGAAGGTGTGTCTGCGCCTCGCTAGGCCGCTAATAGCTGGGCCACGTGGTCGGCCAGCGACCAGCCATTTCCGCCTTCGCCGAAGCTTCGAGAATATGCTACGTCCTTCGACGTGCGCCTCGGACCTCCCCTCCCCCTTTAGTCTGTAATGTTCTCCAACCTTCCCTTCCTTCGATCCGCCCCCCTTTCTGAGAATTATAGTTTGTATAAATACGTGTGGTACCGGGATCTCAGGACACTTACTACCCCACCGGCTTGAGGATAAGAGGTGAGGGCAGCGACAGGGTTTCGGGGGAATATTATTATTCTACAAAATTACTATTTCGGCGTCATGGGGGGGAATTCTTCTAAATTACTGTTTTGACTTTGCTATTAAATTATCTTTGTTTAATATTTGGCTATACTTCGCGCTTATCGCGGCTGGAAGTTAGACCGTCGCTTTCGCCACCACTTATATTCAGGGCATAAGCCCCATTTATTTGTAATTCTTATGTTTGCCAATATTAGGTTTTAACCTGGGTTTGAAACCAGGCTTATGTTATCGTCAAGTAGAGTTGATAGGTTTATATTATTTTGTGGCCTTGTGTCATTGCTATGACGTCACGGTTGCTACGAGCGCCAGTATGGAAGTTATATTTATGTTAGGGTGGATAACTATAATGTTAAAGTAACCAGTTTAGGAACTAATCATTTTAGCGAAGTAACCAAGGAACTATAAACCATAGACCATTTCACTGAGATCCCGGACCGTAACCTTTGATGAAGTTTATGTAACGTAACTTGTTTTGAGGAGGTAACATTTGTTTTCCTTGTAAAGTATTGATTCCGGAGTTGGACGGAAAAGCGCGCTTCACGCGGTATTGAATGTTTTCACCACATTGTTGTTGTTTTTTGACCAAATAAAATTGTTATGTTCAACCAAGTAAATCTTTACTTAATTTACTGCCTCTCTCACCTTATAGAGATTAAGGGGGGGGTTGCAAGAGAGAGGGGATGTAAAAGTGACAGTTATGAATCAAACCTGGAAATAACCTCCAAACCAGTACACGTGAGTGAGATTCAAACTTTGACCATTTAATCACTGAAAATCAAACCTCCTCTGAGTCTGACATACTATAACCCATAAACCCCGATAAGTGTGACATACTTGGAGAAATGAAAGCTCAGCCAAGTAATGTAAAATACATTAACGTCACATCCGCAGGTTTTGAACCACTGGGTTTCTGGCTGGGTTGACTGGAACCTCGTCCTCGACATAAAAGGGGGTCCCAACTGGGCTAACAACGTGGTGGACTCTCCAATCATTGTCAACGCTACGGCTGACGAGTTCTACAAGCAGCCCATGTTTTACGGCCTGGGCCATTTTTCTAAGTTCATCCGGGCCGGGTCCGGACGGATTGACCTTCAATACGACGATAACGGGCTCCAAGGACTGGAGACGGTGGCCGCTATCGCTCCAGATGGTGTCATCACCATCGTGGTGCAGAACCGGTGAGAGAACACTTTCAGTTGACACGTTAGCCACACTCCTTAACCTTATCTTGGCCCTATCTTAGAATATATAATACAGTATCTCAAAACAAGGTAGCAATCTTACTTTGAATGATTAGACTGTGGCCCTATCTTATAAGTAATCAGCCACATGTTAGAATCAAGCAATGTAGCAGTCCTACTTAGACTGATAATACTTTGGCCCTATCATATAAGCCAAAGTAAGCTTGCCTTATTTAATGTTAAATGGAGGTTTAAGCGAGACCATGGCACCTGCGCCAGAGAGCACACGGACAGAGGAATCATTCTTGTCTAGTCTGGTTTTCATGCGGAGTTGGGTTTCGAATCACCTCCAGATGTAGTGAAGGTGTTTCTACCATAATTTGCTTTCCAAATTCCTTCCGCGCAAATCAAAGTACCTTTTATCTAAATAATCCTTTCAATATACCTATATCATTAATTTAATTAAATTAAAATAGTCCGGATGGGCAGTAATACTTCTGAGAAAAATTATTGTTTCTAATGGAACCGACCTGCTATGTATTCCAGACAAGAGGAAGGAAAAAGAGCGACATTCACGGATCCGATACGAGGGGTAATTTCTATCAGTGTACCACCCCGAAGCATACACACAATCATCTACAAGGGCTAGAGACAAACGTCAGTGGCTCTTTGAACAGAGATAGTTTCTGCTATCAATACTTGACTAGAAGTTAGTAGTAATAAAGGTTTAATATAATTTATTCTTACACATACATAGAAAGAAATTGTACCACTATCAAAGTAGATGGTCAAATAATAGTTATTTTGATTTCGATACCCAAAGTAATCTTTGAAGATTAGAAACGTGTTTGAAGGAAAAATAAAACTTATAAATATTATGAACAGACTTGAAATATATCACTAAATATCACATATTTCAACATGTAATAATTTTTCAGAACATCTAATGGGGAGTATGTTTTTAACAAAAAGGGATTAAATGTAATATGTGACGTAAACATTGATGAATTCTGATTTGTCAGCTTAAATTAATATAAAGTTCTTTATTTTTCCATTTAAATCTTTATCTCTAGCTAGGTGAACTTTATGTATGGTTTAAAAATTAAAAGAGTAATGTTATGTGATAACAACAGTCTTATATTTGAATTATCCTTTGCTTCATATTTTCAAGTTTCGCTTTGACTTTGCTTCTCATTTGCATACTGACTTTAGAATTCTCGTATTGCTGTGATGAATCCTCCTACCATGTCAGGAATCTAGTCCAGGATATTTAGCTCAGTAGGCAGGTATGTTGCCAACTAGACAAATGCTAAAGAATAAAATTAATATCTTTCAAAAAGCTTAGAAAACATCCTTCCTAGTCAAAATGAACACAACATTCACAGTACCGTTATTTTACTAGTGACCTTATATTGAAATGAAACTTTTCAAATTCTGACAAACACACAAACGTACAATCAAATCAAATATAGGAAACTTGAATGTATTATTATTATTAGCACCGTGTCTTACTACCCGTTCGGGTTATACGCACTTACGCTAATGTGTAATGGTAGGGTGATTGTGAGATGAAATGAAGGACCTACAGTTTAACGTGGAATCCGAACCACGGTGGAGGCCTGGCATTCCCCACATTCACAAGATGTCTTGTCAGAGGTGAAGGAAGGGTTTGGTAATCAGATAAATCTGTGCCGGGACCGAGGATTGAACCCCGGCCGCCAGCACAGAAGTCTGACACATTACCCCTAGACCACCAGGTCACCACTTGAATGTAACACCACCATCATTGACGAAAGTGACACTTTTGAAAAAACATTGAAACCAAAAGTGTGAGAATGACCTATTTACATGTTTTAAAATTTGAACAAGGGTAGATTAGGATACATAATTTAAGTAAACTCAAATAAATATCACCCTTATTTTGAATGCCTCTGCCATTTATTTTTCATTCATTTATTTTTTGATGATCGTGAATTCCTAAAAAATCTCTTTCAAATAAAATATAAATGTATAATTTATTATAAAAGAACAGGTTGAGATCTGCATGTTTGTGAAATTTTAATTAGTTTAAATTTAATCTTGGTGTTAAATAATGTTAAACAGATTCGCACTGTGAAGTCATCTGTTGGCTTGTGTGAATTTACATAAACACACTACAATTTGAAAATCACAAAGAAAACTGGCTCTAATCTCTTAGTATTCGCTTCGTCTATAATAAAAATTAATTAATTACCTCCTGATTATTTAATTGCTATACATTTTTTGAACAGTTTTTTTTTCTATTACTAACATTTATCCGGAGGTTTATTCGCAGTAAACAATACACCAACACATTCAACAAATTCAAATGCTTGAAATAAACCAATCTTATTCGAGAGCATTGTTTTATGTACATACAAATATTCACGAAGAAACGGACTCACCCCTATCATATCTCCCTCCAAACTTCTGCTCATATCACTTGTCATATTATGTATTAGTGATATCAGCCACGAAATATGTTCACTGCCTAGGCCCAGTTTTTCCGATAATACTTTTCACACTGATGAGATATGACTATGGTACTTAACTTGACATGGCTACCTGAAAAATAAATAATATAACAAAAATATCCCACCTTAATCTGATGAGTACTTGTTGAGTTTACTGGCAACACCCAATCAAACAAAAATACTAAACATTTATTATTTATATTCTTATTTCTTACACTACCCAGAAAAAAAGGGGAAAAAAATTTCTAATGAGCAAACAAACCTTAGAATTATATTAGCTTATGTATTATATACTATCTAAGAAACATATGAAGTAATTTTAAAAGCACTTTATATTAATATACCTACTACGTAAAATAAAATCGTTGCATTGTTTTAGTACATAAAACAAAACTAAATAAAACTTATCACAAGCAACAGCATAAAATTACTGGAAAAATACTTAATTTAATACGCAAAATTTAAGCATGATAATAGGGGCTCTACTACATATAAGAACTTTTACAATGAACACACACACACACACACACACACACACACACACACACACACACACACAAAGTTTAAATTTACTATCAAAGAAGCAAAACTAAATAAACATAAATGACAAGCAGAACTATAGAATAACTTTAAAATATCACCATTTAAGACGCTAGTTTAAGCACGCTAACAATGTCTCTATTATGTGGAAGCATTTTTGCAATAAATAACACAATAAATGGTTTTGGTTTATTATAAAATAAACATAATTAAACTAACATAATTTATAAGATGAACCATAAAATAGCTGTAAAAATACTTAATTTTAAGATATAAATCCATGTACACTAACACTCACCCTATTACGTGAAATCATTGTTATAATGAACACTAATATGAATAGTTTTAATCTATTATCGAGGAATCGAAACTAAATATACAAAATTTACAAGCACAATCATAAAGTAACTGAAAACATACCTAAACTAAAGACACAAATGCAATCACGATGACAATAGCTCTATTACATGGCAGAATTGTCACAATAAAGAGCAAAATACATTTAAATCAAAATGTATTATTAAAGCTTAAGTTTAAGATTATTATCAAAGAAACAAAACAAAATAAATCAAATTTACATGTAATTCAGAAAATAACTGAAAGAATACCTTAATTTAAGACGCTGATGTAAGCAAGAGTGGATTTCTTCTTATGTGGATACACTGTTGTAATGAATAATGAAATATATAGTTTACACTTATTATCAAAATAAATAATTAAATAAACACAATTCACAAGCAAAACTATAAAATAACTGAAAAATATCTAAATTTAAGACGCAAATGCAAGCACACTAAATAGGTTCATTTACCTGGAGGCGCTTTTGTAATGAACAGCAATAGAAATAGTTTGTATTTATTGCTAAAGGAAAAAACACACTAAATAAACACAATGTCCACCAAAATCATAAAATAACTGAAAATATACCTAGATTTAAGATGTAAATGACAGGACGGTAGCATTGGATCTTTTACGTGGAATCATTGTTGCAATAAGTTACAGAAATAGACTAACGCGGAGTCATTGTTGCAATGATCAACTAAGTATTCATGCATTATTTAATGTTAGACTTTAGTTAATACATTTAATTGTAAATCATCTTATTTTAATAAGAGTTGTGTTGTACTAGCATATCCCAAACACTCGTTACCAATTAGACATATAATGGGTTTGTTGATATTCAAACTCCTCGTTGCTAAGGAAACTTACAAAGAAGATTTACCCATTAAATGTAATGTATACGAATTGTTATAAATTGAAGACACAAATGTAACCACACTTAAGAATAAGTTTTTTCAACACTGCTTCCCTCGCTGATGAGATAGCGTTATGGTACATGTAGCTTGCCCTGTTATAGAGAGTACAGGAGTCATAAGTCTCGTTTCGATCCGATGACATTAAACCAATGGACATAAAATCGAATGTACGGACAGATTTAGAGTTTTGTAATATATATAATCTTTTTGTGATGTCAAGTCAAAACGTTTCTTTTGACATTTAATTTTATGTACAACCAATATTATTCCAAACTTTTGTTGTTGTTGAATAATTTACAATAAAATGTCATCTCTAGACTAGTTAGAAATATATTTAGTAAGATTTGGAATATGTTGTGCCATACTTTTCGGGCAATGTTTTCCACTTAAAAATATTTTAAATTATATTTGGTTGTCATTTGACTATAAAAACAATTACATTTTTTGCCAAGTTAAAAATGTTAGTTAAAAATAAGCTAGTTTGACTACAAAATAGGGTTTTTTATAATCATAGTTTTTCTATATAAAGGAGCATATGATAATTTACGTTTGTATAAAAATATAGTCAAGACTTTAAAAGAAAAATATTTGTGCAAAGATTTCTAAAATCCTCAAAAAAATGGTAATTTGGACAAAAACAACATGTCTTCCTATCTGATTTTCCGTTGACGGGGAGTTTGGTGTTCAGGCCCTAGCCGGGTACGGTGATTTTTTTATCGATGTTTTTCTACTCTTCCTTCTCATAAATTTGGACATTTTTTTCTGTATATAGCTTTATTATCGCTACCCCATTAGTGTAAAATGTATGGTTATGTTATGTAAAGAAGCTGAACACAAAATATATAGTAGGATTATGGTAAGAAGAAACATTTGTATAATACGAACCTATTGTTTTTTGGTCAACTCTTATGAAAGTTTTTTTATTAATAGTATTATTTATAAACGTATAGCCCACAGGGGAGTGAGACGCAGCGTTAAAAACAAAACAATAAAACACTTTATTAGTTATCCATACTATCGGTTAAAAGTAAAAGTTTAAGATCATACAACTTGATGTATAAATGGAGAATAGCCAGATTTAATAAATTTAATAAATATCAACTGAGTTCCTTCTAATATATATACTTTCTCTCATACTAAGTTCAGATACTTTATATTGTCTAAAACATGCTATCGAGATAAGATTACTAAGTTCACAGGCCAGTAAACATTTGATTACAACCTCTAAGTGCATAGCAATAATCTTGATTTAAAATCAGTAATGTTCACGAGTTATAAAGAGTTAAACGTTCATTACTCTATTGTGAAAATTGAAAAATGATACCTGGACACGGGAATCAAACCCAGGACCTCTTTATTAGTACGAAATATGATATATAGATGGAGTAATCCTCACTAATAGCATAAATAATAGCTTTGGATATTCGATTCTTTTATTATTCTGCTTTTTACTAGTAATTGTCAAGGAAATTTGATGCTGAAATTTAGACCATAAAAGCGTGTATATGAGTTGTAGTCATTGTAATAAATATAATAATAGAAAAAAAATAATTTTTAATTTTAAGGCAGTTCAATAGTGATGATTCAAAAGTAGGCTTACTGTTATTTTTATACCGAGATAGTTTTATTTTTTTAAATCAAATTTTGAAGTTAACGTGGTTTTTAACAACTAGTTTGGTTTATAGATCTAGTGCTAGTAGTTTTTATTAATAACATAATGATCAAAAACTGCAAGTATTTGAATGAAATGCTTGTGTCATGAAATCTCTTGTTTTAACTCTAAGAATCGCTTCAATGGCTTCATGGGGTTTATTGTAGTGGTATCATATGGTCGATCGCATCGTTATCTAAAGTTTAATAATTTTTACTTTCCCGCTATCTTACAGGTAAAGAAAGTATTGTAATAGTAAAAAAAACAAAAACAAATTCGGGATTTGGATGAATGTCGACGTTTCATGACTCCCCGAATCTAAAAAGGTTGTTTTTGAATTTCCGTCTGTTTGTCTGTCCGTACCTAGGACTAGAGCTTAAACTATTTAACCGAGTTTATATGATGCTCTAAAAGTCAAACTTCTTAAAAATATAATTTCCCTCCAATGAAGTATTTGTAATAAAAAGTATTTTCTATCGATCCGGACCTCAGAAGCCAGAAAGTGCTGCCATCTCGGTGCTGGAACAAAAACTAACAATGGACTTCTACATTTCTCTGCTCCATTGGCATTCCCCCCCTCCTCACTGCGTCTTAGTACTCACGAGAGCTATTAACTATTAGACTACATGGAGTAGAGATGAGGAAGGTCGAGCTTAAGAAGAAGTGTATATACATTTTCATAGAGGGAAAGTGGAAAATAATGGAGGAAATGCCACCCTCAGTATACTTGACAGGAATTCCAACTAGGATTTCTCTTTCGCTGGCAATCCAGTCAAACACTAGAATGACGTGTTAAACCATACGATCACCGATGCGGGCTAATTTGTATTAATAATACTAAATTATTTGAGGCAGTTTGAAAACTACTATGTACAAAATAGTGATCGCCACCATGAACCTAGCGATTGGGTATGAACACTTCCCCCGCCCCAAAATGTCAGCCAATAATAATTAAAATTAGAATGAAAATGAACATTTCAAGATGTTAAATTAAAATTATTATTAATATTATTTTAGCTATAGTTTATTAATTGTATATTTTCATAAAATACTATTAATTAAATTATGAATCACTGTAACATATGCTACACGCAACGCAAGTTGTCATAGATAGTATGTTGACTATATATGACTATTTTTTTCGCTCACGTGTCATGCACTACGGATTTGTAAGTATAAGACCCACCAGGGAATGTTTTATTTACCATTACTGGGGGTATGATTAGGTATCTGGCTCGTTCTCCTTTCTCCGTCCATTACTCCTGTACTTCCTTCCCCCCTCCCCCAATTCTCCGAATTCAAACCTAGAGTCCAATTCTTGTGGAACTGGCCAACTGACTAAAAAATATAATGCGTCTACTTCACGTTTTCATTCGTCAAGTCACGTGATCTGCAGCTGTCACTTTTGAGAGATTATATCAATAGATACCTAAAACAACACTAATATTATAATAGTAACATATTTTAATTGTTAGCCGCAAAAAGTTACTTTTTTTTTTCTGAAAGGCCTTCTCTATAAAAATTTGTTTGTAGATACACTTTAAATACAATGTAGTACGTATTATTATTATTTGTTAAAACCCATGAATACTACGCCAAGTTCTAACTATAGTTCAATAATTGTATAAATAGGTGATCGATCAATTAATTTGATCAAAACAGTATCTCTATAAGATTGAATTAACTTTATTACCAAATTTTAAAATATAAATTTAACAATTCAAAGAATTGGGTCCATGGGGAGGTCTAGGAAATCCAATATTTTAGGTTTGAGCTCCAATCGTTGACTTAGTGTGGAGTCCTATCAGGTTGAAAACAAGAGGCTCTGTTTCCAAATTTACTTGTTTTAAAAAGATCAAAGGATTTTTCTCCAAATTTTCTTAGATACTAAGATATACGTAGGACCTACAAGGAATATTCGTACAATATTTTTAAATACTTCTTTGTAAGTGACAAAACTAAAATTTCTATACATCGTTCAGAGGACGTCAGTTTGATGTGTTTTAGTCACATAGTGTCTGAGTGTATATTTCTAAGCCTCTATTAGCATAAATTATAACAATGATCTATTCATTAACTATGTTAAAATAGGGAAGACTTTAACGAAAGCAATCCCTTATTGTAATTAGTTATAAAAGGGTGTTTGGAAACTCATAGCCCATACTCCACATGTAGCTTGTTTGAACCAAAAATAATACAAAATTCCTGTACATCTACATTCGGAAACCTATGTTCAAAGTTTTGGCGTACAGCGCCGGGAGAGCAAAGCTATTCAAGCATGCGTGCACAACAAGTTGTATTGGAGATAGGGGGGGGGGGGAGGTCAAATCACCTTCCCCCTATATATACACTTTTGGCTATGGCCTACCACAGCAGTTATTAAAATTAAAATAATTCTAAGACCAGTTATTTAGTAAATAGTCGTAATAACTTTTGAATTAAAAGTAGATTTTTCTTAGATTCAATGACGAAGTGAATGATCAAACGGTGTCTAGATGAGTAATAGAATTGACACAAAGAGATTTGATAATTTATCTATTCTTGTATATAAAAAAGTTTTTGACTGTCTTTTGTAAACAAGTAAATAAATTCGAATGAGGTACTTTACGATTATGTCTGGGCTGCATCAATGATTTTGATTGTTTTTCATACTCATTCCATTAAAACAATTCAGACGTTTACCCTGATACTATGGCCACAGTTAACCTGACTATATTAGTACTAGCATAACATTTTTTATGCTACGCATCTTACTACCCATCTGGACTATCCATATATTCACACTAATTGGGTAGGTATGAGAATAGTATAATTTACAGGCAGTGTACAAGCATTGTCTTGGAGGGAGAAGAGTAAGTAAACCATTTAGTAAAAAACACCTCCGGTGATCCAACGACAATTTGAACCCTTATCTATTCGTCATTGACAATCCATTTTAAAGCGGGATTGACGCCTTAAGCCACTGGCTATTAAAAAAAATGCTTTTAACTTTGAAATAAAACACGAGATTATATCAGTCTAGTAAGAATTAAATTTAACTAATAAACCAAAACCATTTATAAAATAATTAACTGCATTTAATTTTTGTTACAACATATATTTATTTTTTCTTCCGTGACTTAGTATTAGTTCAGATTATACGCATACATTAATTACGCTAAAGGTCTAGAGGTAGGAAAGGTATAATTAATGAATTTGGATGAAATGTAACAACATTTGGTTGAAGTTAGAGGAGGAAACCATTTAGAATAAAATAATTCAGTAAATCTTGCCAATATTTGAACAAAGACCTTAACGTCAGTGTAAAACCAGATTAAATGAGCTTAAAATGTAGATCACGTACAGATGGGGACCATATAGCACATTATTTATAATTTCACATGAACAAGTATGTATATATTATTTTATAAATATAAAATATCTATTATATTCTGGTAGCCCATTTTACTACCCATCTAGGCTAACTGCATATTTACACTAATGGGATAGAAGTTCGATATAATTTAGAGGAAATGTACCCACATTTTCATTGCGAGAGAAGTTAGAGAGCCAATTATCAAGAACACCCTCAGTAGGCCTAAACCATGCTGGTATTTGAACCCTGACTTCCCAGTCAGTTCCAATCCACACAAGCAAGGACGTAGCCAGCAAATAATTTCAGGGTGGGGAAGAGGGGGAGTTTGGTGGGTACATCTCCTAAATGCCGGAGATAGGAAAAAATATCTCAATGATAAACAGTTCCAGAAACTATCTGAAGATTTTTTTTTGGCAACAAAGCCCCTTAACTGCCAAAGGCTAGGAAAAATTATAAATACTAAACACCTTTATAAGCTTTCTGAAGTGTTTTTTTATGGTACCTCCTAACTGCCGAAGGCAAAACATTTTAGATATTAGACAATTTTAGATGCTATCTGAAGTGTTTTTTCTATGAAAACATACCCCCTTAACTGCTGAAGGCAAGAAAAATTTCTGAATATTAAACACCTCTAGAAGCTATCTGAAGTGTTTTTTTTATGACAACATAGCCCCCTAACTTCCAAAGGTTAGGAAAAATTTCTGAATATTAAACAACTCTAGAAGCTATTTGAAGTGTTTATTTATAGCAACATAACACCAAAACAGCTGAAGACCAGAACAAATTATAGATATTAAACATCTCCAGAAGCTCTCTGAAGTGTTTTTTTATGGTATACCCTAACTTCCAAAGGCTAGGAAAAACTATTAATACTAAACACCTCTAGAAGCTATTTGAAGTATTTCTTTTATGGCAACATAACACCAAAACTGCCGAAGGCCAGAACAAATTATAGATATACATCTCCAGAAGCTTACTGAAGTACTTTTCACTGTAACACAGCCCATTAATTTGTATTTGTACCCTAATTTTCATATTGCTTGAGCCATAAATAAAGCCATATATATTTTGTTCATAAAATTTAGGAGGGGGTTTGAACTCTCTGACTACAACCCTGCACACAAGACTGGTGGCATTTTTATCCACGTGCTCAATAGTGCGGACGAATAATCTATATTTCATCAATATCTTAGGACATTTTTTGATTCACTTTGTACTTAGTATGTATTGCTAAAGTAAAGATGTAAATATACTAATATAAAAGTATTCTAGGCATGCTATAGAGGCCAATGTCTGAAATATATCAACGCGTCTCACCCTGACCCGTTAGGTCAGAGTGACGGCTGTAATGGATCATCGTGTAAATAAGGGATCCCCTTATGAAAGGAATCTCCAAGAAGTATTAACCGCGTGAAGAAGGAAGTAGTTATTTATGTGTGAACACTTGCTATAAATATCAGCGGGCATTATTCTATACCACGTTTCTGCTGCAAACAGATTTACAAGCGCCGTAGAATAAAATGGTTTTTAGGAAAAAGTAGGAGAGTGAGGGACCATTTTGTTTGGCCATACGAGGGAGTATAAGGGGTTTGGGGGTTGTTGGTGAGGAGAAGGGGGTGAGGGTTGAAAGGGTAAAGGCGGAAAAATAATATTTATATTTGTGAAAAAGTGTTACGGTAGTGGGCCATATAATAACTTACGGTTAGGAAAAATAAAATATAATGTCGTGATATTTTTTTAGCTTTTTTTATTTTACATAGAGAGAATGTTTTATAGGCATTCTGTGATAAAAATTGGAAAATTTTGTGCTGGCTAACTTCTTTTTATTTTATTTTGGGGTCTGTAACTTACACTAAAAAAAAGCGTTATTCGCTTCGGTTGAGACGAGGACTAAACGCCAATCTCGTCTGATCTAGTTTGACTGTGATGGGAAGGCTAAGGTTCGAATCTCAGCCGAATGTATCAAGGTTTTATTTTTAAATGTTCTTCCTCTCTTTACAAATGTGGATGCATTTATTTATAACATTTCTTAATACTTATTTATAGCATCTCATAATATTTACCCAATTAGCATAACTATAATATAGTCTGATTTTCATAGGAAGCCCATTATTTGAAAATCTGGAGTGTAAACAGATTCTGAGGCTTCCTATTCAAATTGGTTGTTTCTAGCAACCTCTAAAACGAGAAATTATTGTGAATTAAAAAAAATAAATCACAATTTTGATGGGTATTGACGTTTCTTGACCCCATGAAACAGAAAAAGTGGTTTTTGCAATGCCGTCTGTCTGTGAGTCTATATCTCGGCCTAGTGCCTAAACCATTTTACCGACAGGGCTGGAACATGGATTCTAGGTTTTATTTATTTTCCTTCTAGGAGTTTTTGGAATTATATATATAGCCCTAAAATTAACACTTAGGCAAAAAGATTTAAGAAAATCTATTTTATTTAGTTTAGTTTTAACGATTTTGATTAAACTTCGTATCTAGACAATGTTTAACATTACAAACAAAATGGTGCATCTCATTTTTCGGGGAAAAGGCCTCACAGGTTGCTTTAATTTAGTTAGTATCTCCAATTTTTATCAAATCATTAGGACAATTCTTTAAGATAAGAAATAACTTATCTTTTCAAATTGTTTGTAGTTTCCAAGCTAGTGATCAATATATTTCTTAAATTTAGGTTTGTAAAATTGATGGTTATTGTCTTTGGTTAGCAGCGATTTTACTTTTTTCCCTCATATGTTACCGTAACAGCGTATATTATTTTGTTTATGCTCGTTGGTGTAATGTGGTTATCTTTTTCTTGCCATTATATTTTTTCAACCATGTATATTATTTCGTTTCAAATAATCTCCTTAATAGTTTAATTATAATACGCCTATGCATATCAATAATTTTCAGTTTTGAATCGAATCCTAATCTTTGCTAGCATAGTAGAATCGAATCCAAATAAAATCTTATGCCTAAAATAAATTTCGAGAGAGTCCGAATTGAATCTCATACTAGGTTTATCTTATCGAACTTAGTCCTAGACGCATCTTATTATATATAAAAAAAATGAGATAGAATATTTTATTTTAAAAATCAGTTCAGATCCGAATCGAACCATTTATTTTAGGATTACTATGTTAATGTTTCAAATATAATCAGTGTAGAATAGTTTACTATGCTATGTTACCGAATCCGATACAATAATAGCCACTTCAAAAACTTTTGATAAACATTTTAGACATAAAAACTAAAAATCTACATTTTAGACACAAAACTAGAAATTTAATAAATAAATAAATCTCAAAAGTAAAATAATGAAATGGAGCTCACAATACTTCTTCAATCATAGTCATTCGGTTAATATCTAATAAAAGGTGGAACTGGCTACTTTTTTTTAAATACTATATATTTACCGTCCCACACGCGATTCCTTCACGACCTACAACTCAAGTTAATTTCTCTATTCACTCTGACACGTAACTGGTTTCCGGTCCAATTATATTAATTTGTTAAGTATTAATGAATTATAAATTCAAATTTAGAGTTAAACCCATATAATCCAAACCTAAGTTTTGTTTGGATTTAAAATTTTGAATCTAATCTGAATATTCCTATATTAAGATTCAAAATTTCAAATCGTAATCTAAATTTAGTAATTTTACAGTTTTTATAGCTTTACATTTTTTTTGACCAAAATAAATCAAATATTTCTCCAGTAGCAATGTAGAGTTTAGTTTTCTGCACATGTTAATATCAACAGATCTTGAATATCTGTAAAGGGTTTCCTGGAATTTTGTCAAAACATTTTAAATAAAGAGAATTTTTTTGACAACATTCCAGGACACACTGGACAGATATTAAGGATCTGTTGATATTAATTAACATGTGTAGAAAACTAAACTCTACATTGCTACTGGAGAAATATTTGATTTATTTTTGCCAACAAATTTATATTCGATACAAACTGAAAAATACCTGCACTCCCTTCTGCCGCACCTTAATAAGATTCGGATTCAGAATTTCGAAGGCTCGCACAAGCTTAAAGTATAATTTAGTCGATGAAGTGAGGAGGTATACACGGTGAACTATACCATTTATTCTTTTGTATGATAAACATAACTGTGCAAACAGACAGCTTAAGAATAGTAGTAACCCGCCTCGGTAGCCACATGCACTAAGGTGTCACTCTCGCAACAAGATGGTTTGCCGATGACGGGGAAATCAGCGTTCTATCCTGGTTGGGGGTAGTGAGGGGGATTTTTCCTAAATGGTTTTAAACTTTCCCTCTACGCAAATGAGAATACGTTTCCTCTAAGTTCAACCTTTCACCCCCCTAACACATTATAATAATTAGTACATATTTGTACAATACAACGCGAACGGCTAGTAACACGTGTTGCTAACTAAAGTAATAGTAGAAACAATAAGAAGGTTAGTTATGATTATTATTATTATTATTTAGCAACGCATCTTACTACCCGTTCAGGTTATACGCTTTACGTACCAATTACGCTAATGGATTAGGAATTTGGAAGGTTTAATTAGAGGAAGTGAACCCGTATTTGCGTGAGAGGAGAGTGGAAAACCATTTAGGAAAAAAAACCCTCAGTTCCCCCAACCGAGATTCGAACCTCGATCTCCCCGTCCTCAGCAGTGGAGCTAAATACGACTAGCGCGTTAGCCAACTACGCCACCGAGGCGGGTGTTAGTTAAGAAAATACAACAATTTTTGGACAACTTTTAAACAATTCCAGTATATTATTATTAATATCCAGTATATTATTATTAATATCATAATTAACTTGACCGGTATTGATACTATTTATATAAAAGGACTAAATATATTAATGCGTGATAGTAGACTTAGTAACATTTTAAAGCTGTCATGTGTATTCATTCGTAAGTAAACTAGGATATATATAGTCTTGTACAGAGTTTCCAATCCAACCGTGGACCTGCACCAGTCCATGAGCTCATGCATTGGAGTCACTCTACAAATAAATTGTTAATAGTAATTAACCATAGCTAACCAATTATAATATTGTATTTTATAAGTATGGAGAATAAATTTGTTTTAAAAATAATTAATTTTATAGTTTATTTAGATTTAATCATGTGTCAAACAAATATTTATTCATCGGAGCACAAACCCTAGAGATATACTTTATCCCCTTCAATATATGATTGGAATTAGGCCTTTTATTGAAAAGTATTTAAAAACATTCTAATTTTTGTTATGAGAGATATGTATAGGAAAGAGTAATTTTAGGAATGTCTAGCTTGTTTAGTAAAATATTACTTCAAGCAATAAATTCTTCCACAAAATATGTTAATTATATTTGAAATTATATTAATAGAACATTAATTTAATTTCAGATTAATTATAAATGATGTAAAGTGAAAGTATATAGACCTATTTTTGAACAAGTAGAAAAATGCAATGAATAATGTAGAATGTCTATAAAATCGGTTTAAAAATATTATTTGTTTAATTTGAAACTTAAAATTAATATTGATTGTTTTAAAACTAGATCAACAGTTACTTTACGAATGGTATTAATTTTAATCAATACTATATAAATACTTCTTACAAAACCAGCCACACCTCTTTTCCAATGCGCTGTGGAGGACTTAACATCTTCCTTCAATATTCATAAGTTATTTAATTTTATTTGTTTGGAAATGTGCTAGAGCTATATTATTTATTTTTTACTCAATAAAAATCTCTTATTACTTATGTTTAATTCATTATCCTAAATATTTCACTGTATTAATAAATGCATCACTCAATGAATAATTGCTTAGTTTTTGTTTTGATTTCCTTCTTTCATTACACGCCATGAATTTGATGCAAGGCATGAAAACTAGTCCTCAAAATAAGGTTATTGACTCAACAGAAAGCCTAAAAAAAGGAGAAAAAGATTAAATTATTTAACATACAATAAATATTTTTATTTAAAATAATTTTTTAATATGATTACCACTCCAAATAATTATAATTTTTTAGTAATTGTGAATTTCAACACAATCAACATTAGTTTCTATATTTCAGTTTGCTCACCACTTTATAATAATAAACCAATTTTTTAAAATGTTTTTTTAAAAATATTTATCGTTGTATTTTCTTACTTGTTCACAAACATGTGATTTAGCTTATCATTCATAATTGCTCTCAAATTAAAAATTTATTTTATTAATATTATTGCAAATATACTTAACATATTTTATGGACAAATTGATTACGTGATGAGGCGCTACATTTGACAAAATAACAAATTATACACTCGTAGAACCAGTCTTTCTTTTAGATTTACAGTACTTATATTTATATGGACATCTATGGGATTGTCCCCCAAACACTTTACATTTCTGGTCCTTAATTTGGAACAATTTTTTTTCCAGTACTCACACTGGTGGCCACATAATATAAATGTCAAAATTATATAGTCTTGCTCACCAGTTTTGAGGTTCGAAAGCCCAATAGGTGTACTCAAGTTCTTTCTCTAAATAATTTCCTAATCTCCCTGCACTCAAATTTGTTAAACTTCCTCTAATTTATTAGTTACTACATCATTAGCGTAATTAATCTATATACATATGGCCCAAAGGGTTCTGGAGATGCGGTAGAAGAAATATGCCAGTTTGTTGATTAGAAAATATTTTGAACCACTTGTTTAATCTACAACAAACCCCTCGCCATAGTCAAATTAGTGGTCTTCTCTCTGATTAGGAAGGGGATTATGTGCCATTAAAATTGCTGTGGTTTGTTATATTTTTTAATTTTGATTTGAAGAAACCTACAATTTTCTGGCGTGTGTCTCTCTTAATTCAATATTTATTGAGCCCACATATTCATCACAAATTTATACGCTTTTCTTTATTGATCGAGAGAAGTGAGGTGCTGTTTAAACTCGACTGTTTGGCATTTTGTTGTTTGTCTTTTTACCGTGGCTACTGCCAAATACATAGACAAATTTTAACGAAATTAGGTAGTGGCATTTTTTGAACCTTTGCCGAGCAACTTTTTTTTCAGACATTTATTGCATGAATGACGTATTAAACCACATGAACAACTATTACTTTCTATAAAAATAAAGTATTACTGAACAAACCAGTCTCGTGGTATAGTGGTCAGTGCACCTGGCTATGAACCAAGGGGTTCCGTGTTCGATACCACTGGTATTGTTCCTGAAAAGGGAATTATCCCAACGATAATCAGGGTTTATTTGGTTAGACTTAGGTTAGTTAGGCCCCTCCCGGCTCTACAGCCTTATAATCACCATCATCACATTATCTCATTGGAGGTACAACGTGTAGATAGCCCCCATAAGTGTGACCTGGGCAAAGATCTGTGCCACAAGAACTGCTAAAAGTCTACACAGTCAACTGCACTAGATAATATATCTCTCCCGGTTAAGTATACCATACGCTAAATTTTTTAAAAAAATAGAACATAATATTAGTTTAATTTTTGTCTAACTTGATAACCAAAGATAAATATTACAACTACAGTAACGATCACAACATAGAAGGATCGAGAACAATATTCACAAAACAACTAATCCTAGATTTTCTAGTGAATGGGCATTTGTAGCAAATTTTAGAATCTACAAACAAATTTTTACGTACAACATTAATTACATGTTACTTTAGTTTTGGTATATATATATATCAATATATTATACATTTTTATCAAAAGTGACAGCTGCATATCACATGGATTGAGGTATGAATACGTGAAAATATGTCTAGTACAATTTTTTGCCTGTCGCATCTTCCCATTTCTGAGGATTGACGTTTTAAAATATGTACAATACAAACAAAAGCTCTATTAGCGCCTAAATGGGTTCGCTAGTATGTTATTTACGTCATTGTCTCATCGGTCACTTAAACTGTTCTTGTTCCAGACTAGAAATACAGTTTTCACGACACAATGTAATGAAACAAATTGTTGACGTGACCTTCGTCTTTCCCATCATCTTCTAGTGACATTCATACACGATGACGTCGAGCCTCAACGTCTCCGAATCTGACGAGTCTTCTCTCTGAAAACTGACAGAGCCTCAGAACAGCTCTAACAGTTGTCGGAAACTTCTCGAAACTCGCTCTCACCTCCACTGAGTTTGCCGATGCTGCCGAGGGAGGGCGGTATGAGCGTACTGAATATTTGACTTCGCGAAAATTATTGTCTTCGTATATCTTTTAGGGTAGGTTCACACTGGCAACCTTTGGTTATCATCATCGAGAAACTAATCTCGCAACTCTTTCATAATTTTAGTTGTGGTTGGCACGTATATTTCAGTTTTTTTTACTGTTGATATTTAATGAGGGAACATACACATGCAAAGTGTTTCAAGACACGACTTACATACTAACTTAACCTAGGGTGGAAGAATAATTCAACACGGCATGCCATATCTCCTATGTATTTACTAGTAAGACGCAGTGCTAAATATTATTATTATTATTTACTAATTGAACAGTAGAGTGGCCTTCACCAATGGGTTTGTGGCACTGACAAAGGCTTTAGTCTAGTTTTGTCTGGTATGCCAGTAGCGGGAAGGCTGGATCTCAAATTCAAATTTGATAAATTAATGTGCTGTTTTATATATTGTATCTACTCTCCCCCTCCAAACAAATTCGAGATAGTTCTCTCTCAATTTTACCTTCCACATCCCCTTTATTCCTTGGTGTAAATATTGTGATAGCTTAGGCAGATAGTAGGGCATGGAGTGTGTGTAAAAAATATCAGAACAAACATACATAAAAATAATGGATTTAATAGCTAAGCTATTATATTTGTCAACTACAGTTACATCAGCATCTAAACATTATATTTATTCAATTGAAAAATGATACCTGGACACGGGAATAAAAAACGGGAGCTTTGGCTCAGGACGCCATTTCTCTAACCACAGAACAATCCAGAAATCGTCCCGTGCCCAGGTTCATTCTCCACTCTTATTTTAAGGCAGAGTCTGTGATAGACGTGTGGAAATCATTGGTTACAAATTTGTGATCAATAAAGTTCACAAGATATCAGATAATATAAAATATGATTGGAGAATGACTAAGCCAAGGGTCTCGGTTTTGATTCCCGTGTTCAGGTATCATTTTTCAATATAATGAATATATCTATATATGTATATATAGATATATATAGAGAAAATTAACAAATTCGTCAGAACCACCTATAATTGAACCAAGGTTATCTAGACGTGTGGTGCACCTCGCCAATCCCTTAATCAGTGGTGCAGGTATGTTAGTTTGGGGACTCTTATAAGTTATAGCTCATAACCAATTAGCTATTTGGACTTAAGGTGGGAATGTAGGGGACGCGAAAAAGGTCAGATTTTTTTCTATTTTATGGCAAAACGTTTTGTCGTTCAATATAATTCAAATATCAACATTTCTTAAATATATGTCAAGGAAGCCCTGTAATTTAATGACAACGTTTACTCTTCATTTAAAAAGCCTACCAATAAAATTTTAACAATTTCAAAACTATCAAAAGTGGTTTAGTAGTATATTTAAATTAATAGTGCAAGGAGTAGGAAGGTAGTATTTAGAGGTATTTGCGTGGAGGAAATGCTGCAAACCATTTTTAGCCGATACTCCTAAATTCAGGCGGGTTTCGAACCCGAAGCGACTCGTCTTCATTGAGCCAGACAAGAAAAAGCTCAAGCTTCTTATTAACATACCTACTTTTGCGGGTAAGATACTTATGATAATAATCAATGATTTTATCGTTATTTACACTGGTGAGTGTGAAGATGAGTTGAATAACAGATTAAAATGTACCACGTAATAATTAGTAAATGTTCCCTTACATACTCTATGGCATTAGGAACTTGAAATTTCACTACCGCATTTAAAAACATATGCCATCTATACCTATCTTGAGCTAGTTCTATACAGTCCACCACATTATTACACCCTCTCTCTTACAGGTCTATTATAATGTTATCCTCCAATATACGCCAAAGTCTTTCCAATGGTGGGTGACCTGGTGGTCTAGGGGTAAGGTGTCAGACTTCTATGCTGGTGGCCAGGGTTCGATCCTCGGTCCCGGCAAAGATTTATCTGATTACCAAACCCTTCCTTCACCTCTGGAAAGACATCTTGTGAATGTGAGGAATGCCAGGTCTCCACCGTGGTTCGGATTCCACGTTAAACTGTAGGGCCTTCATTTCATCTCACATTCACCCTACCATTACACATGAGCGTAAGTGCGTATAACCCGAACGGGTAGTAAGACGCGGTGCAAATAATAATAATAATAATAATAATAATAATAATAATTTCCAATGGTCTCTTCCCATTGGGCTTACCAGTCTAAACCATGAACACGTTTATAGATTCTCCCATTCACACTGCATGTCCTGCTCATAGTAATCCGAGATATTGGACTATTTTAACAGTATCTTGTGACAATTTCAGGTTATGTAGATCATCTTTATGTAAACTCCTTCACTCCCCAGCAGCTTCACCCCTATTTTTGACCAAATATCTTCCCAAGCACCTTGTTTTTGAACACCCTAAACTTCTTTTAATCATGTAAGGTAAGAGACCACGTGTAAAACCCATAGTGAGCTACCGGTATAACTATTGTTTTGTATATTTTAAGCTTTAAATTCCTTGACAGCAGGCGAGATTTTAACAACTTATTGCCCACCTCGGTTATGTAGTTAGATAACGCGCTAGTTTTATGTTGATCTAGACTGCTGAGAACGGGGAGATCAAGGTTCAAATGTCGGTAAGGTGAACTGGGAGTTTAAAAAAAATTGTTATCCACACTCCATACACGCAAATGCAGGCTCACTTTATCTAAATTCAACTTTCCCAAGTTCTAAATAATTTGCGTAATTATTACTTAAGAGTATAACCCAAACGAGTATTAAGACTAGGTGCTAAAAAAAATACTGACGGAGTAAGCCCAGTAGCATGCATTTCCCTACTGTATTATTTTTCTAGCTACCACTCTAACATAGTGATTTGCTAGATAAGATTGTTAGTAAGTATTTAAACTCATTAACCATGTCAAAGGATATGTTGTTCGAAGTAATCTCTAAATTATTCTCCTCAATACATGATATATGTGTGTTTATAATATAATCAATCACTCTTGTCAGAGTTCACTATTAAACCTATTTCATGACATGGGCCTAATAAAATGTTTACATGTCTTGCAACAGCTTCCTTATTAATAGTCAACAAAGCTAAATTACTGCATATTCTAATAGATGCATTATACCATATAATGTCAATACTTCCTTACTCTCTTTCATTACTCTAATAGCTTACTCTAGGGCTTGATTAAAGAGTATAAAGTGAAACTCCTTGTTTCAATCCATTATGTATTTCAAAAGTATCTGATAGGTTACATCCAACACGTATCCTGCCACATGTATCAATTAAACAAACCTCAATTAGCTTGACAAATTTGTTGGGTATCACAAACTTAACTAAAGTTTTACATAATATTTTTCTTTCAACTCAATCAATGGCCTTTTTAAAATCTATATATAATATTATATACTGTCAAATAATTGTAGTTTCCAAGAAAGTTAGGGCAGTCTGTATCCTTACCTAAGGAAACATCAACCAAATCAATTACGTTAACTATCTATTGCTAGATTATGAGTCAAGAAATAAGATATTAATAAAAATAAATCCACTTTGGTGGTCACATTGTCTAATACGCTACTCTCACAATAGAATAGACTGCCGATGACGGGGAGATCGTGGTTCAATCCTGGTCCAGTATACTGAGGGTGGTTTTTCATAAATGGTTTTCCCACTCTCTCTTTACGCAAATGTGGATACACTCCCTTTAAATTCAACCTTACTCATTCCTAGCCCCTTAGCGTAGTTAGTACACAAGATTATAACCCAAATGGGTAGCAAGACGAGGGGTAAAAAATAAAGATGAAAATATAAAGACAAGATGTTATCGTTAAATATTTTTTCTTGGAAGCTATTAGTTAGAAAAACAGTGTTGTAGATACAGTTTGTTTACAATCACCTCGGTTTCGATTTACATGTCTAAATATACTTTTATATTAACCATTTAATTAAAAGAACCATCTACGTTTTTATAAACGTTTCGTGGTTTAGTTTATGTATACATTTCTAGAAAACTTTATTAAATACAGGATATTAATTTTTTAACGAAAGGCAACAAATATAATAAAAATGTATTAACATGTTTAAAGATGTTGCAGAATTTTTCGAAATTGTTTTATATGAGGAATTTGTTTGTATAAAGTATTGCATATTTTCATTAGTTCAAACAATATTACGTGATTACAAATACAGAGAGAGTGTAAAACATTGAAATATCGTAAAATATATGAGGGTAAGGAGTTAGACACTCACCCACATACAGTAAGTGGTCACATGGTATAACACTCCACACATGGGGAGTTCGGGCTTCGAGTCCCAGTTGTCTTGGCTGAAGGTGGTTTTTTTTATATATGGTTTTCCACCCTTCTTATACTTAAATGCGGGTAAATTTATTTTAAGCTCTACAATTCTAATCCTATTCCATAAGCGTAATTAATAGATGCGAACAATCCGAAAAGGTAAGTTATATGTTAATAAAATAAACTAGGCACTTTATGTTTGTAGTGTGTGTGTAGAGTAAATTTGCGTATAGTGTGTGTGTGTGTGTGTGTGTGTGTAGTCTCAGCATAAATAAGTCAAACTGACAACAGGGGCAGTGTTTAAGAGTTTCTTCTTCAATTCTGGTAAATAGCAACACATCAGTGTGTAAGTTGTATCACGATAATTATTTTCTTTGTAAATCTAGGCGATGAGTATTAGTTCTCAGAAAATGGGTAGCATAGTTTTGTATATTTGTATCAATTGTGTTACTAGATTAAAGCTCATTTGGAAATGTTTGTTAATAGGGATTAAACGTACATGTAACATGAAGATATTTATTTTTAAAAGAAAAAACCAGACTAAAATGCAAGTTTTGCTAATTATGTATAAAATTGACCTGCTAATAACATCTTACACATATACACATTATTTAATTATAGTTCTACCAGTATTTTTTTAGCACTGCGTATTAATACCCGTTCGATTTATATGCCTATGTACTGATTACACCAATGTGTTAGAGATTAGAAAGACTTAATTTAGAAGACGTGCACCCAAATTTGCGTGGAGGGAAAGCAGAGAGCCATTTAGGGAAAATCACCCTCAGTGAACCCGACCAGGATCGATCCCCGATGTACCCATTTTAGGTAGTCTGGTCTATTGTAAGAGTATAGCTTTAATCCATACGGCCACCGAAGCGTTTTATAACAGTAAATATTTTCTACTCAACACTTATATTGTATTAATGTTAAAATTATTATGTTGAGAACTAACTTACACCAGCCAAACACATGTTAGGAAGTGAATATTTCTAAGGCTGTAATACTAAAGTAAGGACATTTAAGGGAGAGCAGTATTAATAATATTACACGTCTGGGTTACTTCACCAGTAGCCCAGCTTATGGAAACATTGTCTTACTAATGTAGGCCTACATTCTTTCCGTGGTGACTCTTTCCATATCCCGATGAGAAAATATGTTGGTGATAGTGAGTATGACGGTGTGGAACCAGTGGAAACATAAACTTAACTTAGGCCTAGTTAACCGAACCCTGGTGACCGTTGGGTTGATTCCCCTTTCGGGAAAAATATCCAAGGTACCAGACGGGAATCGAACCTAGGACCCCAATACTCGTAGCCATGTGTACCGACCACCGTATTACGAGGCCAGTTAGGAAGAAAAGTATTTTGACAGCTACGAAAGATACTAAAAATACATTTATTTATTCATATAGAAAATCATATCCAGGTGTCACTTTTGATAGTTAATAATAATAATAATACCTATAAATATCGCTAGCACTATAGTAAAATGTTATGTTTTTTAAACACCGAATCTTACTACCCATTTGGACTATAGCCTTAAGTACTAATTACTTTAATGGTTTTCGGGATTAGGAAGGTTATATGAAATAAAGTGTAGCCGCATTTGTGTGGAAGGAGAGTGAAAAAACATTTTGGAAAAGCCACCCTCAGTACACCCGACCAAGATTTGAACATCGATCTCCTCGTCATCGGCAGGCTAGCCTACTACAAGACTACGCAGCCACCGAAGCGGGTAAAACTTTATGTTGAAAGCGATGTTTGTATTTACCAAATTGTCCCTACCCCATTCTAACTAAACATCGTGTGTGGGTGGAATAATGTAAATGGTTAGCTCATATAGTCAATTGAGATAGTTTTAATAAACACTCAGGCTATCTAAAGTACATATTTACACTGCTGGTATAGGGTTTTAAAAAGTATAATTGAGAGGAAATGGGCTTCCATTTTTATGGTGATAAAATGAAAACATATTAGAAGAAAAAACACCATCAGTATACCCATCGGGATTTGAACCCCAGTACTCTTGTTAGCGGAAATAAAGTCTATTATAAGAGTTACACCTTAATTTACGCGACCACCAAGGCGGGTAGGTGGTGGACTGTTAAATGTTTTTAAACTTTTATTTTCAGCACCGAGTCTTACTACCCGTTCGGGATATATGCCTATGTAATAACTAGAGTACTTTAATGTGTTAGGTTTTAGGAAGGTTGAATGAAAAGGAAGCGTACTTGCATTTGCGTGGAGGGAGAGTGGAAAAAGATGTATAAATAAACCTCCCTCAGTGCAGATGACTGGTATTGAACTCCAAGCTTCACGTCACTGGCAGTTTAGTCTATTGCGAGAGTGACACGAAAGCAGGTATAAATATTATTAAAATATGATACGTCTAAGAAAGCCATAATAGGTGGCTGAAACCTTCAAGGCGTCAAGCTTGCATCAATCTCCGCTTCTGCCATAGTTAGTTTTCTGAACAACGCCGGTGGTCACGCAGTATAAGTTACCAAGCTCAAATTAATTTAAAATTATGTTTGAGATTGACGTTTGAATCTAAACTGGGTGCAATGAGTGGTAGTGTTCACATATCCCCTCAACGCTATGCTGCATTCCCTCTAAACTTCCCTATTCATTCCTACCATGAGGAATAAGTCATTAATAACGTATTAATTAAAATAGTGTTGATTTTTTTGTCTAGGTGTACCAGGGGAATTTTTAACCTTTTATTTACATGATAATGAGTGTTACTTTTCTCTAAAGTATCCTTATCCTACCTTGCCACTTAGATTTACTCACTTATAATCCTTATAATAGGCGTATGGACAGTTTCTCGACCACCCCGTAAAGGAACGGTGCGATTATGTATGTATGTTTGTATGTTTGTATGTAAATTAGGCGTATGGAAAGAAAGTGTAACATTTCTTAATTTATATCATTATTATTACTATCAGCACCACGCCTTACTACCTGTTCGGGTTATACGCATTTACGCTAATGTGTAATGGTAGGGTGATTGTGAGATGAAATGAAGGACCTACAGTTTAACGTGGAATCCGAACCATGGTGGAGGCCTGGCATTCCTCACATTCACAAGATGTCTTGTCAAGGGTGAAGGAAGGGTTTGGTAATCAGATAAATCTGTGCCGGGACCGAGGATTGAGCCCCGGCCGCCAGCACAAAAGTCTGACACCTTACCCCTAGACCACCAGGTCACCCTTAATTTATAATAATAAGTGAAAGTGTTTGTGTGTGGGTTTGTTTGTGTGCGATGCCCAGCCAAATCTACGCCACGAAGAGCTCAAGAATTTTTTAACATAGGTGGATGGAATGGAGTACAAATGCACCTCGAAGCCGGATTTTTAAATTTTTAATTAGCTTTTTAATTATACTATTTTTAACAATATTTTGGTGGGTCATGGACAATACCGTATGGGATTGCTAGCATAGAATATTGTGTGAACTTGGCTTCCTCCGAAAGCGTTGTTGTCTCGCTTATGACGTCAACATTGAGATTCGGCAAGAAAAAAAAAGAAAAAAAATGAAGAGGTGAGGTGTCAAACGGGGTAGGAAATAAATACTGTTTTCAGTGTTTTATATTATCTATTATTTAAAAAGAATAAAAATGAAAACGTATATTCCAATAGTATTGAGAATAAAATATGTGTTCGATGTTTGGTATAATATATCATCCGAAATGTCCATTGCAGCGAAATAGCTCGTCTTCTATCTCTTATCGCGAGGATAAGAATGGGTGGACCATTCTGTAAGGAAGACGGACGAATAAAGTGTGGAGCAAAAAAATCACACGAGGAAGCTTTTATTTTTTTTGTTCTTGCTGCCAGTTTGGGCTATACGCAGCGAGGACACGTTGCAGTAGTTTGTATGAAATATGTAAAAGAGCTGTAGTAGGATTCAGGTGAAAAGAAGTCTACCTTCAGTAAATACCAACTTTTTTTTTGGTAAACATTGACAACATTTCACTACATGGTTTTATTAGCGTTATTTGATATATATTATTTTATTTAGCACTACGTCTTACTACCCATTTAGGTTATACGCTTAAGTACTAATTACGCCAATGGACTAGGAATTGGTAAGCCTGAATTTTAAAGGAAGTGAACCCAAGTTTGAGTGGAGGGAGAGTGGAAAACCATTTAGGAAAAACCACTCCCATTTCACTCGACCGAGAATCAATCCATGATCTCACCATTCCTCGGCAGCTTAGCTCAACACGAAACTAGTGCGTTAGCTAACTACGCCAACGAGGCGGGTGATATGTTACCATCGATTAAATGGAGTCGACTTCAGTGGTCTTGGGGTAAAATGCTCACATCAGGACCCGATGTTCATGGATTCAAACCCAGTTGGTTTTGATTGATTTTCCTTGAGCGATAAAAATACTTAAAGTATAACTTCCTACGGAGTAGAAGTAGAGCTATCGGTCCCGTGTCAACTGTGGTATGTAAAAGAACCCTGGAAGGATTGTGATAATACCTTCCTCGGCAAAATTTATATGCCCTTTCTCGTGCGCGAATAGAAATTCTCGTGTGCTGATGTAGGTCTAATAAGTCTTTTAAAAAACTTCAAATTAAATACCTCAAATAAATGAAATGCAAAATATATTGAAAACGACGTTTTTTTTAGCACCGCATCTTACTATCCGTTCGGGTTGTATGTTTAAGAACTAATTACGCTAATGGATTAGGAATAGGGAAGGTTGAATTTATAGGAAATGAGCCCACATTTGCGTGGAGGGAGAGTGGAAAACCATTTAGGAAAAACCACCCCAGTTTACCCGATTGAGATTTGAACCTTGATCTCCCCGTCCTCGGCAGTCTAGTTCAACATGACTAGCGCGTTAGCCAACTACGTGACTGAGGCGGTTAAAGTGACTGTTGCTGATAACATGACTGGATTTATAAATATGAATACAAACTTGTTTTATATCTTTTATGAATGTCAAAAAAGGGGGTACACGTCATTTGGTCTAAAGTTGTTTGGCCTAAAATTTATATCTAATACAAGAAAAGTCAATCTTGTTAAGTTTACTCAAAGTCGTTTGGCCTTTAGTTGTTTGGCCTCTAGCTGTTTGGCCGTAAGTCACAAAATAAATGGTACGGAACTCCACACATACTTTCTCACTCTATTGTTTAAAATTGAGATATTTACTAAAAAGTCGTAATATTATATACATTAGCAAATCCAAGAACAAATTGCGCTATACATATAAAAAAATTTGACTCGAGGTTTTAAATTTTATAATTTTTATTTTTAATGAATTAACGTCTTTATTTATATATTTGGACTAATAAAAAAAATCAATATTGGATCCCCAAGGGTCAACACTTTGTATTAAAATTTTAATTATGGATAAAATATACGACATTTATTAGGAGATGCACACTTTTTGGTTATTGCATTGCTATTAAATTCATTGTTTATAAATGTTGACCAATAAAATAGGTACATTTGGACTATTGAATCAAAAATGATAGAGGTAGGTCATTGCTGTACAAATATTTCTCCTAAGAGGTCGAAAGAAAGAGAAAATACACTTTTTGAGAGACTTACTTATTTACTTACTCTATGGCATTAGATAATTATTGCGTTTAGACTTAAGTAGTATCTCTTCAGAACTAAAGCTCACAAAATTGTACTAATATATTTGCTAATATCTCAGAAACTATTTGTTTTATAAAAATATATTTCATTTAAAGTTTTTTTATTTTTAATAGTACTACAATTGTTCGATGACAAGTTATTTAGTATCTCAAATAGTTGCAGAAATACGGAAATTTCCGCGTCTATAAAGTACCCTAAGTTCGTTTTCATGGTAAAATGAAAACAGCCAATTTATCTATAATCTTAATCAATGCTCAGATACGAATTTTAAACAAAACCGTTAAAGCCAATTTTGAGAAAATCGAGTTTATTCTCGTTTTACTTTTTATTAAACTACTCTTAATTTTAAACAGACCCACAGACAGACGGAATTGCAAAAATCACTCTTTAGAGTTCGGGGGTTTACGAGACGCCGACATCCATCAACATTTCGGGTTGGATTTTTTTTACGGTCATAATATTTTACCTGTGTTTGAAAAGTATATTTATGTAACAGTGAAAACCCGTTTTTAGTTAGAACGCGTTCTTACTAGTTCAAACTAGATTATACTGAATATCTTTGTTACAACTAGAATTTACTGCTGGTTAAAAATGAATGTCAGTTAAAATTGGTTTTAACTAGACAAAACGTATTTTGACCAAATGACTCAGTTAAAACGGTTTCCCACGCAAATGCGGGTTCACTTCCTCTAATTAATCCTTCCCAATTCTTAATCCATTAGCGTAATTAGTACTTAAAGCGTATAACCCAAACGGGTAGTAAGACGTGGTGCTAATCAATAATAAAAACGGTTTCGACCCAGGGTAAGGTCTTTTAGCTTACACGTGACTTATTAGAACGATTCTGATTGGTCGAGCGGCGTCGCCTGACGGGCGGGGCGAGTCGCTCAACACGCCAGCCACCTGCGCGCACCCACCCAGTCTTCTGCTAAGCACTTATAGATGGACTCTTACGCATTTGTCATGGCAGATCTAAATCAAGAAACGCAAGGGAAAGAAGAATTTTTAAAAAGGATATTACAGATTGATGAACTAAAAAAAAAACAAAAACAATGTTATGACAAAAGAAACTTACGATAAATTAGTAGACGAAATTGGAGAAGCCCAATTAGCTGAAGAAAAGACACAGAAACAGTACAGATGATTAAATCGATTCAATGTTACTAATATTTGTGGGACGTAAAAGTTAGTGACAAAAAAAAAAAGAGCCTATGAAGTATTAATTATATGTAGACGAAATTTTCGATTATTATTGAAGCAGCTCATGTGGCCTTCGGTTATGGAGGTTGAGACAGACTAAAAACTGAAACTTCAAGAAAATACGTGAACATAACAATAGAAATTATACATATTGTTCTGTCTATGTGCGAAACTTGTCAGCGTAAAAAGAGTATGAAGTAAAGCGGGCTTGTTTAGAAACCTAAACTTCATTCAGAAATGAACAGTCGTTGCCAAGTTGATCTGATTGACATGCAAACGCAAGAAGATCGTGGATTTAAGTTTATAATGGTATATCAGGACCATTTGACAAAATTTGTTTTGTTGCGTGTACTGCAAAGCAAAGTGGCACATCAATTAACAGATATTTTTTTGACATTTGGTGCTCCTTACATTTTACACTATGATAACGGCAGAGAATTTGTTAATAAATTCATAAATGAGCTGGTTTCATTTTGGCCCGAGTGTAAACTGGTTCACGGAAAACCAAGGCACAGCCAAAGCCAACGCGCTAACCAAGACATTGAAACAATGTTAGCTTCGTGGATGCAAGACCATAATTCTACGAATTGGTCAAACGGTCTTCGTTTTGTACAATTTATGAAAAATCGGGCACTTAATTCTGGTATTAAGCAATCAACATATAAAGCCATGTTTGGTACAGAGCCGCAAGTAGGGCTTATGACTTCGGGTTTGCCTCTAGATGTTATTAAGGAGATACGAGATGAAGATGAACTTAAAGAGCTTTTAAATAAAATTAATGTGTTAGATGAAGAAAATGAGGCACCTTATGATGTGGACATATTACATGACACAGAGGGGGTGACGGCTCTAGCTCGTAGCAGTAGACAGTCTCAGATTACAGCTGCAGCCAGACAAGAAGACGCAGAAACTTTAGCTAGTACAAGTGAACAGTCTCCAATTACAGCAACAGCCAGTAAAGAAGACCCAGAGGCTGTAGCTACTACGAGTGCAGAGCCTCAAATAATTCCAGCTAGTGACGAATATTCAGAAGCTGTAGTTAATGTGAATTGACAATCCCAAATAATACCAGCTAGACAAAAAGCTAATGAAATAATTACAACTAGTGACGAAGATCTAGAAGCTGTAGCTAATGTGAATCGACAATCCCATATAACAGCAGCTAGACAAAAAGCCCATGAAATAATTCCAACTAGTGACGAAGATCCAGAAGCTGTAGCTAATGCGAATCGCCAATCCCAAATAACAGCAGCTAGACAAAAAGCTTATGAAAACTGGACAAAACAGGTCAAGAGAATGAAATTGGCTTCGGATTCAGTATACGCTCCTGTAGAGATCAGTGATAATATAATTATACCAATTCCTGATGTCGACAAAGCAAAAACAGATCCCCGCAATATTATTGGAGTGGTTATTAAAAAGGATGAACAGGGTTTGCACAAAATTGAAACAAAATATGGGATACTCGATAAATTATTGTATTAGATGTATGTATTGTTGAATTGATTTCAATAACTAGGGACGAATGTCGTTGCAAACACGTTCAGTGGCTCCTTGGTTAAAGCACTGAAAATGTGCCACTGTATAATGTTGATAAAATATGCAAGTAATTCATTAATGTTTTAAGGTTTAATCTTTTTATTGTAACATTCGTAGTGCGTAGAAGCTCCTATTAAATAACTAATCGCTTTTTAAGTAAGCTAAGTAAATGTGCTTTTACAGGTCCGAATTCGACGTGTCCAAAGAAAAATTCTTGTTACTAGAAGAAGTGACAGAGACAAATTTATCTTTAAGAACTGCTGCCAATACAGCAGTATTAGGAACAGGCCAAAGATTTGTTCGCTGTGTTTGTATATCAAAAAGGTGCTTTTATAAGAAAAAAGACAACCTCTGTAACTCGAAATGCCACGATAGTTTGCCTTGCAATAACAAATAATGTAAACTTTTTCCCTTTTTTATTATTTATGTTATATTTGTCTTTTATTAAGACTCAAGCAGATTTAGTTAAACGTATCAGACTAGCTAATATAATTTTAATATATGATTATTTTCATTTCACTTTTTTTTAATTAATACTGTATACATGGCTCTTTGATGTTTCTTAAAAATGTTCCTTTAGTGTAGGATTATTTTTGTATTACTTTAATTAATATTAATGACATATATGTGTGTGACCAATATTTTCAATAAATATTGTATTAATCACCACAAATATTTTTTAATCCCAATCAACACTTAATTGCTTTTGATTGAATTATTTTCCCCACACAAGTTTTTCTAGCTAAAACTAGTTTTATCTAATGTTCAAAGTTAAAAATAGTTTTATCTAAAATTCAAACATGTATATTAGTACATTCTAGCTATAGCTAGGAAATTCTATCCTTAACAAAGGCATTCAGTATAAACGAGTTTTAACCAGAGAAAACGCATTCTAACTAAAAACCAGTTTTGACTGCAACATATATACATATATATATATA
>CABFVX010004280.1:3165-22264 GCA_902151425.1 Timema shepardi | reverse complement strand
ATATATATATATATATATATATATATATATATATATATATATATATATATATTTGCGTTTAGCTTGAAAGTTATTGGTTTAAATAAATATGTTTTAAATAAATGATTTGTATTATAAATAAATCTACATATTTTTAAGTTTTTTAATATCTCAAATACTTACTGATATATAATTAAAATTTAGAATTTACGCATCTGATCGGAACCCTTGAAGTCATTTTGACGAATAATTGAGAGTAGCCATTTTGTTTGAAATATTTATAAATGCCTCGGAATGAAATTTAATCAAAATTATTTGGGCCAATTTTAGGAGAATCGATTTTTTTCCTATTTGCTCATCAGTAAGCTATCCTTAATTTTAGGGTTGTATATTCAATTTCAAAAATCTCCTGGGACAGCCCTATGAATTGGTTGATTGGTTAAATAATTTAGGCTATAGTCCGAGATACAGACAGACGGACATTCAAAAATCACTTTTGGATTGGGGGTGAGGGAGGAGGGGGTTAATGAAACGTTAACATTCATAAAAATCTCTAGTTCAATTTTTTTGACGATCACAATACTTTCTTTACCTGTTAGATTGCAAGAAAGTAAAAACAAACACTTAAAACTCAGTAAACAACAAAATAACAGATTACTTGTTGGTCTTAAAAGTCTATTGAATCACCTTCAGCCTATTTTATTTAATTATTAGACACATTGCTGTCACTGTAAGTTTTCACTTGCTATTTATTTCAGTTTTTGTTTTACCATAGGAAAAAAACACTACTAATTAGCATTTTTAGAGAGAGTCCTCACCCAAAACCAAATAGCCTTGTGGGTGTCCCTTAACAAATAGCAACCCATTAAGACGGTTGACATTTATCAAATAACAAAAGAATAATAATTTAGCTATAGGGCCTATAAATAGATTATTTAGAATGATTATATAACTTCTAAATAAACGATAGATGTTATAAAACGTAAACAATAAAAAAAACCTGACATTAGGCAATTATTATGTGCCACCCATCAGCTGAGTGGTTTTAAGTTCCTTTCTCTTCGCATCGTAAGTTAATGGCAAGACTGTTCTGACGAACTAGCACAAGATTCTCCGAGCTACTGTTCGTACGAGAAATAATATTTACACTAAACCACTAACCATCAAATATTAGAATCTTAATTATTATTATAAATAGTTACGCATGAAAATAATAACAAACCCTCTAAGAAACAATATAACACTAATCTACTCCACCATTTTAAACGAACGAGCAAAATCTACGACCTCAGCCGACGTTATCTGTAACTACAGTTTGGTAAAATATGAAAGTCAGAAGTATGATGGTCAGAAATTGTCACTAAATGGTAAATGAAACTAATAATTCCTTTCCTATCTTCACATGTACTTGTAGGAGAATGTGTGGTAGTTTTATTGTAACCGTAGCTTATTTCATTCAGCATTATTATCCCATTGTAAACTTTAATTTACCATTGTAGGCCTTCTTTCCTGACTGATATCGGTTTCTCAAGGTATTATATTCCTAGTAGAGTGGCTTCATTGTGGGGTTTATCTAGGTGTACAGGTATAAGTAAAACAATAGGAAGTCTAGTAGATAAAATTGATCAATAGGGGTAATTGTCTTAAAATATTAAACATAACTAGACCATCGTTGATCTAATAAAAGTTTTTATAATGTCAAAATATGACCGTATTATTCGGATCTCAGAAGGAGATCATTTGTTTTTAAAATTTTCTTTAGTACCGCGTCTCACTACCCGTTCGGGTTATACGCTTATGCACTAATTACGGTAATGGTTCTAGGGATGAATACGGTTATATTTATAGTAAGTGTACCTGGATTTGCGTGGAGGGAGAGTGGGAAACCATTTTGGAAATACCAACCTCAGTACACCTGACCAAGATACGAACCTTGATCTCCCCATCATCGGCAGTCTAGTCCAACACGAGAGTAGTGCGTTAGACCACGTGGCCACTGAAGTGGGTTATGAATATCTTTTACAGTACCTGTTGGCGCATACATACTAATTGCGATAATGAGCTAGGGATGAGGGAGGTTAAATTTATAGAAGTGGAGGAAGAGTGTAAAACCATATAAGAAAAACCACCCTCATTACACCCAGCTGGGATTTGAACCCTGGTCTCTCTGTCATCGGTAGTCTAGTTTATTGACAGAGTGACGTCTTAGACCATGCGGCCACCGAAGCCGGATGTATTTTAAGTTGAGTGGTTTTCATTTGTATGTTTAGCTCAGTTCCAATGAGTTTCAACTGGCTCACTTGAAACTGACTCTTGGAGACTGGATACCCCATTTTGAGTTACATGTGAGACTACTGAAGAGGGGGTTTATACGAAAGGGATTTACCACCCACCCTCATTGCAAATTCTAGTGTATTTATCTCTGGATTATCCTCCTAATTCCTTCAATCTTAGATTAACTCGTTAATCATCTTTAGGATAAACGTATACTGTCAGTGTCACAAAAAAGTGGCCGGCTGACAGTTGTACTTAGTCTGAAAAAAAAAACCATTCCACTGTTTGTTACCGTTATAGTACCAACAAAACAGCCAACATTGTTTTTGCCAAAATGTTTGCGAATAAAGCGAAACATACAAAGGATTTGCTTTGCTAGTGTGTTGAGGGGAGTTTGGAAGTAGGGGTCCAAAGAGGATTATAGGAGAGGGAGAGTGATCAAGGGAAAAGAGGGTGCTAGGAGCCATGTAAACACGTGTGTATTGTCAGACTAGCCGCGGGGAAGACACCCTTGATAGCCAATCCACCCTCATGGATATTACTTAGCTTAGGTAGGTAATAAAACTTAAACCAGACGTCGCATCGTGGTTAGGTATTATGCATTTTTCTTTAGAAAATAATGAAATTGTGACCAGCACCATTTTACTATATTAAAAAATACTAATACAATGAAATAATTATTTTTAAATATTTTTTTTACTGAACTTAATTTTTCTGTTGTCCAGTGAATGTTGAAAACCGTACTTTAGGCCTACTGTGTTTTATGATTCGACCGCAATAGTATTCTTAATATTCCAGTTATTCGGTGATGAGATATCTTAAAACTAAATTGTTTGTTAGTAAATAAAACATAGAACGCGCTTCAAGCGTATAAACCGAACGGGTAGTAAGATGCGGTGCTAAGAAAGATCCACTTTGGTGGCCGAAAGTTCTATTGCGCTACTCTCGTAGTAGACTAGACTGCCGAGGATGAGGAGATCGACATTTGAATATCGATTGGGTGTACCTAGGGTGTTTTGTACAGAATGGTTTTCCAATCTCATTCTACGCTAATATAGGTACACTTCCTAAAATAATAAATATAGCATTCCTAATCCCTAAAAACTTTATCATAATTAGTAAATATGCGTAAAAACCGAACGGGTAGTAAGACGCGGTGATAAAAAAAAACAGAACATTAAAAAGGGTTTAAGAGATGTATGAAAATTTGTGCTATTAGTGCCTAAGCGAGTTTTAACTTGGTATTTGTATTTCTCATCCCTTATCAGAGCTAATGTGGGTGAATTTCCTCTAAATTACCCTTACAATTCTTACTTCTAGAGTAGAAATTATCAAGCTCTGGCTCGTGGACAACCAGAAGTCCTCGAGGCCCGTTAAGGTAGTACGTGAGATCGTCCAGGAAATCCGTGACATAAGTTTATATACTTATTGATCTTATAAAATTGTTTATTAAAGGGTAAATCGCAGATGTATACTAAACACAATGTATATGCCTTAAAATATTCAATCCCGGCGAGAAAATGAGAAATAAAATTGGAGGGCTGACCACGCATTCCTGTGCCCACATCCTTGAGAAGAGCATTAATCTTTGGAAATTCACCTTTATATTAGTTTTTTCGCAAACCTGACACAAATAACTTTCAGAAAAAACACTGAAACAGTTAATACATTTTCCAATAACTTATTTGCGCGAGTAAGCCTTTTATGCTCTATGTGATACGAAAAAAATGTGAAAACTCGTCTTAGTGTTGACTCAGACAAAAGGAGATGGTCGCTAAAATTACTACAGATTTCTAAGATATTTTAAGTTCACACAAGCAGTTACATTCCTAACATAAATTATCAGTGAATATAAATGTACAAATATAATACATGTATTTTTTAATTTTATTGTCATTCTTTTTACATTTATTAAAAAAATTGTGTCTAAACTGTACAAATATAATACCTACATTTATTTTATTTTACTTTATATTGTAGTGAAATTTGCATTAAAATATATATTATAGCTAATTTATTTCACATCTATGATTATAATTTTTTAATCATTTATCCTACATCAAGGGGTCCATGAATCATCTGTTCTCTGGTTAGCGTGCCCGCGTGACTAAAAAGTTTGGGAACCACTACTTAAGAGACTATGTCATTAAGGGGGCCGTCTATATAAGCTAGATCTGCCACACGGACGCTCAGTTTGAAAGCAATATTAAATTCTTCAATGCATTATTTAAAAATATAGCTCACGCCAAAATAAGGCTGAAAGATTCCAAAAGGGCTCTTTTTTCTTAACAGCCCTATAGTTTGAGTTTTATTAATAGATAAAAAGTGTGAAACTGTGACATTAGCTAATTTTCAAATACATTTTGAGAATGTTTGTGGAGATATGAGATGAAAAAGGGCTATACATATAGCCTTCCTGTAACAACTAGGTTAAGGTAATTTTTTGATAAGCTCACAACATATTTTTTTTAAATTTTTGAAAACAAGCAGCGAGCGTTCCTCTTTAACTTGAAATAAGAAGTTTCATAGTTTTCTTTTCCCTCTTTCTTATTGATATGAAAAAGGTGGTTGGTTGTAAGTGAAAGGTTGTAAATGAAAGGAAGTATAAGCTTGGACAGAATGTAGAAATAATTCCAGAAAATACATAGCTTATTGTATTTTAAGCCAAATGGATTGGCGGCAATTGATACTTTCTCACCTATCCACTTTAATTAACTTTATATTGAACGTATTAACTAAACAAATTAGGTTAGTAATTTATGGAGCTGGACTTGGTGCAATTGATTTGCTAGTACGTGAATTTTCTACCCCACCGGGATTCAAACAAAAAACAACAAACAAAACTTGTTTCACAAATTAACTTTACGTGTGGATATTTTAAAATAGATTTAAGAGCTTTTCTAGGAGTCAAATATGGTTCCTCCTTTGCACATTGTACTGTATATAATATTTGTCAACATTCAAACTACCGTATATCTCAAGAGTAACAGCTGTAGTTCCGTGCTGTGTGTCTAACCATCCGGACTATCCTCATATTTTACACGGACGGGGAAATGGTTGAGGAAATTATAGTAATGTTATATATATTTAATCAATACTTATAAAATAACACTACTACAAAAGTTAAATGGTATAGATGTTGACCGCAGAATTACATGTTTGTAGTTTCTAAAAGGATCTTTCTAATATAGTCCTACTATACTGATCCTTTGTTAATGTTGGCCACTCAATAACTAGTTGTTTGTTCTCACGCTTGGTTAATGCTTTAAAAAATTAAGAAGATGATGTGCCACGTTAATTATTTTTAAATTATTCAATTCATGTTCGAAAATTAACACGAGAAATCTTATCAAATCATAAATGTCGGTAAAGAACATCACTGAATAGTAAAACCTTAGTGTGTCAAGAAATTTTAATGTGGATATCAAAGCATATTTTTTATTTAAACCAATCCCGTTTAAACTAAGGATGAGCTTTTAGAACCCTCCACTATCTTGAATCCTTATAGATATGAGAGAATTTGACAACATTTCTCATTCAATACTAGAATATTTTTCTTGAAATTTTAATTGTAAATATATTCTTAGAGCTATTGAGACTATACCAACACAATTATAGGGAAAACACTCTTCAGTGTTTGAATAGTCTATAGCATCACTATCGTGCTAAACTTGCTTGCTGAAGGCAAGGAGACTTGAGTTGTAATCCCGGGCAGTTCTATTAAGGGTGGTTTTTCTTTAATAGTTTCCCACCCTTCTTCGACGCAAATACTTCCATTATAAACCCTACCCCACTAGAGTATTTATCATATGTACAGTACGTATAGCCTGGATAGGTGGTAAAACGAAGAGATAAAAAAAAATTAGAACAAACCCAAAAACCCCAGTCAATACCATTAATTTACCATATAATGTGAAGAAAATCACGATCGAAGAAAATAAAATCATAATAATCTGGCAGAAGATACTTTATTTGACTCTTATGTAGTGTATACCTATTATTTTAGTTAACTCAGTTAAAAAGCATAGAAAGTTCTATGAATACACAGGATTGCATAAAACAAACTAAAATCAAATATTAGGAAACTATTTCCTTACTAGTTGAAAATAATCTTTTTGCATGTGGAAACTATTTAAGAATATAAAACATAAGGCTATAGCCAACAATGGCCTATGGGTGCCGCAGTCCTGAGCATTGAAACGCATTATAAACGTCAATGAATCCAACATTATATAGTACCTATGTGGCTAGTTATTTTAAAATATCGCTCACGCCTAAGTAGAGATGAAAGGTATTCACGCGACATCAAAGGATTAAAAACCTTACATTCTAGATTAAAAAAGTTAATAAAAACATGGAATTAGTTTTTTTAAAGACTTTTAACGTGAAATAAAGTTTTGAAAATAAAAGTAAATAGTCTTCCTCAAACATATGAAGTTGTTTTAAAACAGCGTCACAGCCTACATTTATAATATAGTCGAGATTTGTTTTAGTCTATTTGAAAGCTAAAAACTGAAACTTCTATCGGTAAAACCACAGGTTTAGGATATTCCCCTTTAAGAAGTTGGTACCCTTAAGTAATCGCTACATTTCACACGACCCGTAAAATCACAAGTAGGCTATGAACTGAGGTCATAAGATAGCATTGATTATTTTGTTAACGCATAAGTTAACCCATTTTAGTAAGCGATGGATGTTAAAGGCTATTTTAATAGCAATTCGGCTATAAAAAATAATGGAGGTGATGTCGGTGGCAGACCCTAGGGAACTGGAGGAAGGGTTTGTAGAAATGAGGGGATTAACCCTCCCCCTAAATATCAAAAGTAACTTTTATAAATTAACACGAGAGTGATATATAATATATAGAGCACTTGAGATGTGTAATATATAAACTGAATTTTAAGATCAAATTTATTGTTTGATTTCAAAAGATTTACCTTTATGTATGTACAGATTTAAGTCCCTCTAAAATTTTTAATTTTAAAAAAGTACAATAATAAATAATAGCTTTTACACCATTAAATACTTCTCCCCCTTCCCCAAAATAAGCGCTTTGGCGCTTTAATGGGCTATATAATGCATGTATTTGGACGAAGTGCCATGCTAATTAGTTCAGTCAATTAAATATAATGCTCAATTCGCGGTACCGATCAATAAAATCACGTCTCCAAGGGATTTCCAACACGTCTTACTTTGTGCTCTCACCACCAAACTGTCGCTGACAAGAGACAATTTAGAAGCTACAAAGCTACTTCCCAGTGATTACAATTTAATATTGCAAAATGGTGTTGGTTCGTAGTGTCATTGCGACTGCGCACGGCTGCGCGTGTGTCTCGGGTTCTAATGTGAGGCTTCCTTTGAATCACTTATGAGTGTTCGATAATAGCTGGTCTTGGGCTAGAAATGGCTCAAGTGCCACCAAGTAGTTTCGGGAGATGAGGCTTTCTGATTTATTTCACTAACCAAGACAGGAGAGTGATGTCTTTATAGTTACAGCTTCTAGGTAGTGCCTTATATTCTGAATTATCTGTGAAGTTAAAAAAAAGTCCTCCACTTTGACTCAGTAAACCAGATCCCGTAAACAATAGCCAACGTACTTACTCTTCTCTAGGTGATGTCTAGGTGATCTCATCAGATGTACTATTGCAACGTAGGAGGGGTATCCTGTGTCTTGCTTTGACAAGATCTTCGCTGAGGGATGAGATTGACTAGCCTAACATTATCAGTTACCATTTGGAAGCTACAATAATATGCAAATTGTAAGATACTTTACTGACAATTAAAGCATTTTCTAAAACATTTATTATCAACTATTTATAGGTTAAGTCATGTTATCTTCTATTATCACTTTTGACACGTACTATCAATTCCTACGGCCCAATGCTTTTTCTCGGTTGGTAACATATATCCCTACTGAGTTTTGGGCCCCAGCCTCAATCACCGGTATAGCTGAAACATTAATCATTGGTGAAATATAGGATACCTTTTTTTACAGTTCATATTTAGTGGTTGAATGATGAGTCTCTTTTCGGTGGTGGCATAGTCTAAGACACTACTCTCACGGCAGACTAGACTGCTAATGATGGTGAGATCAAGGTTCGAATCGGGTGTTCTAAGGGCGGTTCATCAAAAATGATTTTACACTCTCCCTCCACGCAAATGTCGGTACACTTCATACAAATGTAATATTCCTCGTCCCTAAAACCTTTAGCTTATCACCCAAATGGGTAGTAAGTTGTAGTGCTAAAAATAAGAATGATTGGGTGTTGTGTCTGCTCTAAAATTCGGTTAGTTTGTGAGTCGTGTTATGATATGATCAGTCACTTAAGGTAGTGCAGGTCAAATATCCCAAAGTTAAAACTTACATAATGAATGACATAATAACTCGAGAGTTCAATGCCACATTTATGAAAGTACGACATCTCTTGAACTATTTCAATCTAGTCTACCTAATTACACTTTATCTTTTTCAGGTCCATTCTAATGTTATCTTCCCATTTTCATCTAGGTATTACCAACAATATTAACATAACTTATGAATTAAAGCTTTCCTAGTTTTTGAAACAATTAGTTTTGAAATATTTTATACAGAGCAGTTTTTGTTAGTTTTAAGGGTTATCATAAAGAGTGAAAATATGTATTAATTTTATTCGCCATAAGCCTCTTAATAAAGAATGAAAAAAATTATTTATGTTATTGGTCATAAAGCTATTAATATACTTATTTTGTTCTACATAACCCTCTTTATAAATAATGAACGTATGTATTTATTTATTCGTAATGAAGCTCTTAATATTTTTATTTTGTTCTACATAGCCCTTTTTATAAATTATGAAAGTTTGTATTTATTTTGCTCGTCATGAAGTTATTCAGTAAAAATGCACATATGTATTTATTTTGTTCACTATAAAGCTATTCATAAAGAGTGAAAATATATATTTATTTGGTTCATCACAAGGCTCTTCATAAAGGATGAAACTTTGTATTTATATTGTCCGTCATAAAAATCTTTATAAATAATAAGAATTTGTATCTATTTTAATCGTCGTAAAGAGTGAAAATATGTATTATTATTTTCTTGATATAAAACTCTGTATAAAGAGTGAAAATACGGTTGATTAATTTTTTTGGCATAAAGTGCTTCATGAGTGCAAATATATATATATGTATTTATATATATATATATATATATATATATATGTATTTCTTAATAGTTCAAAGTCTACTTTAAAAACAGATAGCTATGTCAGCACACAGCCTAGAAACGTACTTAACCTAGGACAGCTATACCCAATACAACAAACACACCCAGCCCGAGATTCAAGAATGTTGGTAATTGGGTAGTAGGAAGAAAATATATATCCACACCTGTGGTCACACAATCTAAATATCCAGGCTAGCAATAGACTGGCTTATCAATTATTCATGATCAGTCTTTTGCATTAAGGGAAGGGGGGGAGTCCGGGGAAGGGAGGGATGCTATTAGTTCTATATGTGATTATTATATTCCTTTTCACACATGCATTTATTTTTAAAAACATATTTTCTCTGCGTCTTACTACCCGTCCAGGCTATACGTCTTTAAAATATACTAACGGGAGGAATGTATAAACCAGAGGAAACCTACACATGTGGGTGAAGAGAGAACGATAAATTATTAATACTAGTGAGTACCCGGTATGCGTTGCAATGCCACTAATAGAAAGAAAGTGTTTGTGTTTTAATTCTGTTTATGCTCATTGAAAATGAGAGTCGCACCGAAAACTGCAAACGTTTGAATTCGAATTGCCTATCTGTCGGAATCATTGGGATGCGTGGCAACAGTACATCTTCTCCTCTAAATTTTCAATTTAAAATTGTAGTTTAGATGACATTGTTCATCATCTTTTTCACAGAAAGCCTGGTACCATTGCAAAGTCATGGTGGATTTATGTTTCGAAGAAGAATTATAGGAACGCCAATTTTCAATGTTAAAACGTGTGGTGGCATGCCTGGCCAATCAAATGAGCTCAAAAATGCAGTTGGATAATTGACAACTTTGTCTTGATTCATTACAGTATCGTTATACGTTGTCGCTTCGCCTGGTATTTCGTTTTGAATGCTGAAATTGATGGCATTGACATCGTTGTTTTTGACTGCTAGTATAGCACGTGCACTGAGCCACTGATGATTTTCGTAGCTCTGTGCGGTATTTAAGAAAACTTTGTGAATCAATTTGTTTGTGGTTGCTGTGCTTTAACAGAAGTTTGTTGGCAATGTGATACATTGTGTGGATTCATCGAATTGCATTTTTACATTCCCAATATCTAACAATTGTTTTGGGAAACTTTCAGTGGATGCATCATGTTGTAGTTGTACACGCATATTGGTATTCAAAGTTAGTTTCTGTACCAAATTCGTTGACACCAAATTGTGTTTCTTGTTGCAAAGCACGAGCGAAAAGGTCGTTTACAGATCGATTCGTCGCAGTCATTCCCAACCGTACCAGTGCTTTGTATGTCCTCAATAGATACAGATGCCTTATTATACACGTTTGGTGTGAATTGAATGTCCGGATTATGATTCGTTGCATGGAAACGATGTAGGCTGTCTTCACTCATGTAGTCTTTGTATTTTCCCCAAAGATCTTTGGGATTGTATGGGAAGCACGTTGTCAATATGATTACAAATAACGTGCGTATTTGCTGGGTTTGAGCAGTACTCGATGCATCCATCAGCGAGTGAAGTGTCCCAATGTGCATCGTTTTCAAGAAGATTTAACTCTTGGCAAGCTTCATGATAAGTGGCACATACTTGACCGTTTACTGTTCTCATTTCTTGGAAGGATGTCAGTCCACGTACGTTGATTAACATCAGTGTTGGTCTGAATCGAGCAGTGCCTACTCGAGTGGTTTCCAGTCTTGCTTCCCATTGCTCGTCTGTTTCTGAAGCTCCTGATGCCTTTATCTTTCGTGCTTGAGGTGTAGATCGCTTTGTGACGACCATTACAAATTTACTTGGAAAAAATAAAAGAAAAGGCGTGTAATATATATTATCTAATGTCGACCAGGAATTGGAATTTCACAATCAACACCACTTGTTATGTCACACACGAACTGAAATGTTGCTGTTTGTATTTGATTCAACTCAATTTTGTCAAGCGTGCGCACTAATACACCGAAAACACACGAACTGCCGCTAAACTAAATGAAATACATACATCTGTTGAAAGGACTCACACGCCACCTATTGTGAAATTGTTGTACTAATTCAGAAATTTTCGCTGGCGTGCGCACAACAACTCATCAAAGTTTAATCGCAATCAGATGAATGGTATTGGAACGCATACGGGATAAACAAAGAAACATTCATTTATATATATATATATAAATAGATGGATAGATTATATATTTAGATTACACACACACACACATATATATATGTATGTGTGTGTAAATTATATATATATATATATATATATATATAAATGAATGTTTCTTTACATATACATATATATGTGTGTGTGTGTGCGTGTGTGTGTAATCTAAATATATAATCTATCCATCTATTTATATATATATATATAAATGAATGTTTCTTTGTTTATCCCGTATGCGTTCCAATACCATTCATCTGATTGCGATTAAACTTTGATGAGTTGTTGTGCGCACGCACTCCTTCGGTAATCTCAGCCGGGAGAGGAACCTCAACATCTCTGTCCCCAAAAAACCACATTAAATGATGCTTAAATTTTAATTTGCGTAGTCCCAGGCACGATTATTTCCCCTAGAACTATTCTATACAGTCTACACATTATAATATTAATTAATTAATATCTATTCGATTAAACGTATACACAATTCTAAAGGAACTCATCCATAAAATATAGCAATATATTATTTCAGATATTTTTTGGCTGGTACCAGAATCTCCGGTACTTAATATGAACTCTATATCCACTCATCCATGTGGAAGAACCACAAAGAGAAAATACCAAGACCCTTGTCCGAACCTCGTAGATTAATCATTTGAAACTTCACCAACTGAATTAAGGTAAATATTGGTGTCCCATAAAATATTTTTTTACGTGTTTATTAAAATTTATAGCATTACATGAAATGAAAGGAAGGGTTGGAAAGTTTTATTAGAAGAATTTAGCCAGACTACGGCTATAGTGATAACGAAAAACCACAGAGTAGCTAAAGCCCTCGAAGCACCACCAACCATCTCGATTAAATCAAGTTACACTATTTATACGTAGAGCCTTGTACAGTTCATTCATTCAAACAATTTTTTATTGCTTTTACATTTGCTTAGCATCAAATTTAGATCAATAGATCTTGAGCCAACATTTTTATTTAAACTCCTACCGCCATTTGTATTACACTATATTTCATAATTCTATTATATAGATCAGGAGATTTGTTAGAGCTTACCGGGCCGGATTCTTAGAGGTGGTTGAACAATGAACATTAATCAGTAATCATGTGAGACCCGCACACAGTTTTCTTTTATATTTTTACTATTCTCAATGCATCTTACTACCTGTTAAGGCTATACGCGTATATGATAGTTACTTTAATGTGATAGGGATGAGGAAATAAATATGTTAGAGGTAAACTACCCGAATTTGCGTGGAAGGAGATTGAGAAGTCCTTTAGAAAATTCATCCTAACTATACCCGACCGGAATTAGAACCCCTATCTCCTCATAATCAGTAGGCCTGTCTAACAAGGGAGTGACGCCTTAAGCAGTTTGGCCACCGAAGAGGGTTGATTGGCTATTCACGGGAAGTTCGGGGTTCAAATTTCCAACGGGATTGCATACATGTCTTCCAACGCTTCCTCCACACAAATATGGGTACATTTCTTCTAATATTTTATCTTCCTAATCTCTATCCCATCAGCGTAATTGATTTAAGCTTATAACCCAAACCAGTACAAAGGCTCATTGAAAAAATATACATTCTGGTATTTCATTTAGTTTAGCGGCAGTTCGTGTGTTTTCGGTGTATTAGTGCGCACGCTTGACAAAATTGAATTTAATCAAATACAAACAGCGTCATTTCAGTTCGTGTACAACCATTTTACAATGGGTGGCGCGCGAATCGTTTCAACAAATGTGTGCATTTCATATAGTTTAGTTTATGAGATGGCCTCTTAAAATAAAACTTAATAAACGCGTGTGATCATTAGATCCGCTAAAATACCCTTTCATCCTATCAAATTTCGAAGCGATGTCTCTCCGTCAAGTCGTCTGAAACACAGGGAGTTTATTTTAATGGCTTATATGATTCGCTTATATAGAAGCTTAATCTAAAGTAATAAAGATAACGAGGACAGTTAGAATCAATGGATATGTTATATTATAAGGGAGAGATTGTAACCAACCTACAATCACAAAGTAGGTCCATTATGGGTCAATCCTATTTGTTGAGAGCCCGACACTCCATACCTTTTGACCACAGGTGCAGTTGACAATGATCGCTAACATCATTATGACTATCTACATTATATTAGAAATTAGCCCTCTCAATATAATTTGAATTTGCCCGTTAAACCCATTTAGCTCGCGGATCCAGAAATGAGTTTCACCTCAACTACCTAAACTATTTTGCTGCATGTATCTGTGATTTCTAGAACCAATTTGATCCTGCGAATGCTTCCATTTTCTACCCACTTTCCCTGCCAGCAGTCCTCAACATGATTGTATGTGTGTATATGTATGTGTGTGTATGTGTGTGTGTATGGGCTAACAAGGTTAAATTGAATCCAGGTCTGAGGTAAAACTTGCACCACATCCAGCGCCGCCCCCTCCATCGCTTTCCAGCGCAGACATTGTCTAAACAACTGTAGACCAAGTTTGTTACATTTCTCCGAGTTGCCGCTGACACAAAAATGGTGGTAGCGAGAATTTTTTGGGATTCTAGCTTGGTTTCGTCTTAAGCTGAGCTTACAATAGCCGAGAATCTCCCCTCAGTAGTGATCAAGAGATCTAGAGCGTTTAGAACCCGATTTGCTTTTTTTGCTAGCAGTTGATGGAGGAGAGTTCTGTTTTTTTTCTTCTTCTCAACCATGTCCAAGCTGTACGGATTTAACTACACGAACTTAAAATAAGGTAAATTTAGAGGAAGTGTACAGCCTTCATATTTGTTTAGAGAGTGAGAGGTAGAGAGATATAGGGAGAAGTAGAGAGATAGATAGAGAGAGAGAGTTATAGAGAGAAACCATTTAGTGCAGCACATCCAGTTGTGATTCGAACCTTTACCTTCCTATCACTGGAAAACCAGACTAGATGAGCATGATATTTGTTCCGCAGGCCCAATGGTGCAACACCAGCAAAAATACTTTCAAACATGGCTCCAACGGTTTTATTAAATTTCCCTCATTCATAGATTGTTAGGTAAAATGTTCATAGGTTAAATGAAAAAAAAATATAGAAAAGGATAGATGGCAGATTAATTATTATTTTTTAAAACGTGATTTATCATATTTCACAAATAGTTTCGCCAATTTTCTTCAAATCTGGTATTTAGAAATATTTTTATCCAATGTCTGTGTTAGATAAATTGGCTATTAACGTAAATCTCTATTATATGCACACACATGCACACACAGGCACACACATACATACACATACATACATACATACATACATACATACATACACACACATCACACACACACACACACACACACACACACACACACACACACACACATACATATTAAAGTTCAAACAAGGCGATAACAACCTTAAATTCAGTTGTAAAACAGTCTAAGGCGTCACTCTCGTGTTCAGCTGGCCCACTGGAAACGAGGAGATGGGGGTTCAAATCCCAGTCGGGCTTACTAAGGGTATAAGTAAAGACTTAAATGTTATTATTTAAAGAGTTCAGAAAAATCCAGTTTAGAAATTAAGCTGTTATAAATATGAATAATAAAGTAAAAATACTATACTACTGAAAGACCCTTGAAAAATTATATATAATCTTGGAGTAATAATTGTAAAAATAACATTGATAACATATTAAGAATTATAATACAAAATAAGGGTTGACACAAGACTGAAAGTTCTTGTGTCAACTCACATTTTGTATTTTAATTCTTAATGTGTCATCAATGTTGGGTCTCTAAGTAGTCTTCTTTGTTATTCATATTTATAAAAACTAAATTTCTAATCCATATTTTATGAATTCTTTAAATAATACCATTTAAGTCCTAACTTACTCAAGATTTAAATTTTAGTATGTTTTCTAATATGTTGTTTATTGAGGGTGATTTTCCATAAATGGTTTCCCACTCTCCTTTCACGCAGACGCGGGTAGATTACCTATAAAATTCTTCATTTCTTATTTCTGACTCATAAGAATAATTAAGATAGTTGCGTGTAACCTAAACAGGTAACAAGGTGCGATGATAAAAAAAACTTTAACTGGAACTCACTAATTTTTAAAGATTGTGGCACAAAGTAACAGGTCACAAGTCATATGGATTCCCCAACCCTCTTATTCCTCAATATATGATGGCATTAAGATTAATTTATATTTATTAAAAGTACATTGCTTTAATAAGAAAACAGTACTGATAATTTTCTATAAATGTTTTGGTTTGACATATTTTAATATGACTTTATATTTATTGTAAAAACTATGGGGATTTAGCGATAATTTACCTTTATAATATAAGTAAAATATGTACTCATATACGAAAAGTTTGTTGATATAAGTATAAAAGTGATATTATTTAAATAAAGGGATATTAGTTTTAAAAACTCACCTCGGTGGCGTAATGGCTGATGCACTTGTTTCGCGTTGAGCTAGACTGTCGAGAACGGGGATATCGAGGTTCGAATATCACTCGGGTGAACCGGGGTGGTTTCTCCTAAATATGTTTTCACTCTTCCTCCACGCAAATGCGTGTTCACTTTCTCTATATTCAACCCTCCCAAGTCCTAGCCCATTAGCGTAATTAGTACTTAAGTGTATCACCCGAACGGGTAGTAAGACGCAGTGCTAAATAAATAAAAAATAGTTTGAAAATGGATGGATCCTACTAGCTTAGAAAAATAGTTTAAAGACTGATAGTATATCAAAATGAGGAGATAGTTTTTTTAGCAGTCCTTTAAAATTAGTAAAACTACCGGGAAAAAAACCAGACAAATTAATAGATACTTTATAATTTGGGAGGTTAAAATCCAACTAGCTTTATATACGAGATACAATTAGCTTCCATTCGACCCCTTTACTTACCATCGTTATCAAAATTATCATAAAAAGCTTTACTAATATTTTAACAATCGTTATCCACCTGGGTGTCGCTGTTGGCTAATGTGCTAGTTTTGTGTGGAGCCCAACCGCTGAGGACGGGAAGATCAAGGTTGGAATCTCGGCTGGGTGAATTGGGATGGTTTTTACTCAATGATTTTCCACTCTCCCTCCATGCAAATGCGGGATCACTTCCACTAAATACTACTGTCTTTAATCAATTAGATTGATTAGTACATAACCCGAACGGATAGTAAGACATGGCGCTAAATAAATAAAACATATTATTGTCCACCAAATACAACAGTCTCTTTATTATTTGGAAGCAATTTTCCTGCCTCAGTGGACACATGGACAAAGGCGTTAGTCACATCTAGTCTGATTTGTTGGTGATGGAGAGGGTGGGGTTCTAATACCGGGTGTAACAATAGTGGGTTTTTTCCTTTAGTAACTTCCCATTCTTCATCCACAAAAATATAGCTACATTTCCTCTAAAATCAACCTTTCCCAATAATATCAATATTGTAGGTATGTGGATTTCCCGGACGGGTGTATTATTTATTATTATTTAGTACCACGTCTTACTACCCGCTCGGGTTATACCCTTAAGTACTAATAAAGCTAATGATTAGTAATTGGGAAGGTATAATTTAGAGGAAATGAAACCGCATTTGCGTGGAGGCAGAGTGGAAAACCATTTATGTAAAACCACCTCCAGTTACCCGACCGAGATTTGGACTTCAAACTTCCCGTCCTCAGCAGTCAAGCTCAACACGAAACTAGTGCGTTAGCCAACTACGCCGCCGAGGCGGATCCGGATGGGTATAAAATTGGTACATACAAAACAGTTTTTTTTTTCAATTAATTATAAAAAATCTGTTTTTGAGAAAATTATTTTTATATATTGTGAAATATTTAGTTCAGTTTTTGTTAAAAGTTCAACTCATTCTTTGTGAGCCAGGCCTAGTCCGCGAGTCTACAACTTTGGGAGAGAGAGAGCTTGAAGGCAATTTTGCGGCAAACCCTTCATTCGAAACCAATGGGTAATGTGAGAGCGTTTAGTATGCAACAAGCTACTTCAGTCCCTCAACTCACCCCTCTGCCATACCAACCCCCTTCCCTCTACACCAGCCCCTCCCTCATCTTTCTGCACCATTCTCTCCTTCTTTGTTACTAAACGACTTGAAGTTAAGAGAATAAATGTGACTGAATACATAACTGAGAGATTTATTTTGTTTTTATCTTTAAGTTTTATAAAATTTGTAATTTTGTTTTGTAATATCAATGAAGTACAATCTTAATTGGTAAAATGTTTTATTATTTTGATGTGGTATTTAACGTGTACTTTCGAAGCTCAGGGCTGATACAGTGTGTGACTTAATATATAATTTAAGTTCACAACAATGGAAACTAGAGGTTTTCTTCGCTCTAGATGGTTTATTATATTTATTTCAAGTATAAATACATATGTTTAAAATGTATTCAAGAGGCTCAATTTTAATTTGTGACTTATGAGTTATGACAATTTTAATTTCCTTAAAATATATGTTAAGATAATTGTAGAGGTTTTTTTTCCATATTCCTTTAAAAAGTTGTGGGAGAACCTAAACATATTAGTAACAAATATTTTAATTGAAGCCTATATTTTGCGTCAGAATCTAAATCGAATTCATAGTTTGCCCTTTTTTTAAATTTAATTTCACCACGTTTTACTATTTGTTCTGGTTAAGATAACATTAATTATGCAGATGGGATAAGGATGAAGAAGGTATATTTTAAAGGCAAATGTACCCGCATTTTCATGTAGGGAAAGTGAGAAACTGTTTAGGAAAATCAGCCTACATTAAGTATACAGTAATTATGTGACTAAAGCCCTATTTCCATTGTGTTGTTGGCCAATACCTTACTTAATCCCTATGGTTACGCGTCTTCCTACGGAGTTAAGAGTCTTGGGTTTAGTTTCAAATAGTTTTAATAGAAGCACCTTGGATTGATTTGAGACTCTCCCACTCACAGCGATGAGTTGACGAGCATATGATTGTATGTTATAAAGTTAAACTTTTGTATAGGCCTAAGTGGTGTGTTAATATAATCATTCGATTCAGAAAGTGTAATTAAGTAATCCTAGTAACAGTCAACGTTGACCTTGGTGCTCCTGGGGAAAAGTGCTCGTACCACAAATCAATGTTCATGGTCTTCAAAACAATCTGAGGTCAACGGATTTTTACCGAGCAGTGAAAATCCAAAGCACAACATCCTTTAGAGGGGAAGTAAAGCCGTCGATCCCATGTTGATTGTGTCATGTAAAATAACCCTGGAAGATATATGAGATAGCTTTCCGACAAAATGTGTAAGGTATTTCTCCTTTGCTCGAGTTGTGTTGAAATCAACGGGAAAATTACTGCACTTTCAAGTCCTCTCAAGCCCTCTTTGGTGGCCGCCTAATATAACGTGCTGCTTTCGTGTTGGACTAGATCAGTGTTTGATCCCGGTTGGGTGGACTGAGGTTTTTTTTTCCTAAATGGTTTTCCCATTTACTTCTAAGCAAACGTGGGTGAGCTTCCTCCCAATTAAATCTTCCTAACCGCTAAGCAAAAAAAA
>CABFVX010004279.1:31355-68689 GCA_902151425.1 Timema shepardi | reverse complement strand
GCCCGATACTATGCTGCACGAAGGTATACACACAACTAATGCTCCATGCCCGATACTATGCTGCACGAAGGTATACACCCAACTGAAGCTCCATGCCCGATACTATGCTGCACGAAGGTATACACACAACTGATGCTCCAAGCGCGATACTATGCTGCACGAAGGTATACACACAACTAATGCTCCATGCCCGATACTATGCTGCACGAAGGTATACACACAACTGATGCTCCATGCCCGATACTATGCTGCACGAGAGTATACACACAACTAATGCTCCATGCCCGATACTATGCTGCACGAGAGTATACACCCAACTAAAGCTCCAAGGAGCGGGAAGGGCATAATCGATTGTTTGGGTGCAAATTCACGTGTTCCTCAACACAAGACTCAACCAATGGTAGAGAGAGTAGGTAGAGCTACCACTCAACATAAAGCAAGTATTTAAATTTAATTTCCACGTCATATTCAGTGGGTTGTAAATTATTTATATACCTATATAGGTAAGTTTTTCAATTTAAAGAACCAAAATATATTTCATTTTTATTCCTTAAATTAGTGATGGCAATAAAATAAAATTTAAAATGGTCATGAACCTAGACACTATAGTTAAAATAGTATTATTATTAGCATCGCGTCTTACTACCCGTTCGGGTTACACGCACTCACATTAATGTGTAATGGTAGTGTGATAGTGCGATGAAATGGACCCTACAGTTTAACGTGGGATCCGAACCACGGTGGAGGCCTGGCATTCCACACATTCACAAATTGTTACTAATACTCGTCTTGTCAGAGGCAAAGTAAGGAAGGTTTTGGCAATTAGATAAAAACCCTAGACTGCTAGGTCACCTATATATTTAAAAGAAAGTAATATAGGCTGTAGATGATACCACACCCTTCAATATGTCCATGTCTAATGTGATTGTTGTTCATGGCAAGGAGTGAATTAAGTGGGTTTATTTTAAATCAAATAAAAAAAACTCTACTCCTATCACAAAGTATTTACGAAAAAGTAAATTTGTGGTATTAACAATGTGTTAATTTTACTCATTAAATATACATGCATGTGACATATTACTATCATAATTAAGATATCTGTCACTAATTTAATATATGCCTAGTGTTTAACTTGATAACATTTACTTTTATTATGAAACCTTATAAAAGTAAATGTTATAAGTTAAAAAGAACAGATTCTTAGCGAATACGTTACCACCCGAAGATTAGCAAAATCGACCTTATAAGCTGCTCAGTTTATCAAATTGCTGTAAACTGGTAGAACATGAATAATTAGCTAATCAAATTGCTGTAAACTGGTAGAATATGAATAATTGTGTTTTCTGACATTGCTCTATCCGATTATAATTCCAGTTTACTCACCAAATGTTGGAAGTTGATTGTACATGTACAGAAATCACTCAAAAAACTTGTAAGCTTATCAAATATCAACAACTTTGAACACAAACCCCACAACTCAAGTATTGTATCCGACACTATCACAAACGTAAACCCCCATATTTTCACCATAAACTTCCGAAGAATTCCATGTAAATTAAATAAAAAAATTAATCAACATGATAGCCCCGACAACAGTGTTCTCCGAGAGGCTGCACGAACAGTCAACAACCCCAAATGTGCAAGCGAAACAGACTCGCCAGGTGGCATGGCCGTCGGAATAATTTTAGACAGAAGCGATATCGAAATCCGCAATAGTGGGTTATTTAATGTTGTAAATATACTCGTTATATCATTTCAAACACAAATTACGATTATGAAAACATAAGAATCACTCAAAAATACTGATGGATAACTACAATGGCCTACCTTTGTTTTGTTAACTGAAGTGTCTAAAGTAGAATTGTTGTTTTAAAAAAAGAACACTTTCCCAATGTTTTTTCAAAGCCAGATTAACGGTAGTATTTTAAAAGACTAGAAGCACAAATACTAATTATATAATCTACATATCACTGCGTTTTTTTAACCACTTTCACCCCCGGGTTGTTACAAACACANCCACTTTCACCCCCGGGTTGTTACAAACACATTTATTCTATTTGACCATGATTGGTCAACTAGCGAACTCTAGCGAGGATTTTCCGAACTACGTTAAAACCCATTTCGTCACACGATTTGTGATTGGTTCATTCCAATCCAATTGGTTTTACGCTTGTCCAGTCTAGCACAAGCGTTAAAAGTGTACAAACTTGTTTATTGATATATCAACAAACTCATTTAGCTCAGAAATAAGATAATATGAGTGACTGATACATCAAAAATGTATCTAGCAATGTTTGATTATGACTACTCAAATGAAAAATAGACTTTACTACTTAAGTTATGAGAATAATATGAAATAATGTTGTAAAAAGAGCAAAATGTATATGTTTGCATAGTTTATTTTGAAAACAATTCTATTAAATATAATGCTATAAAAATGAGTCGTAATTAAAATAGAATTCTTGTGTTATGGGCAATTTCCCTGATATGTACATCAATATTATTCAAAGAAAACAGTCGGACAAGCCTTAGCTAAATTATTAAAGCACACAATTATTTTATATTCCCTATAATGTAGGGCTATAATCTCTTCTAGGCTAACTGGGAATTTTTAGACTCTTTCCGCTGAATTAGGAGAAATACTAAAGTAGCAGCTGCGCCGTTATTTAATAGCATCTTACTAGCTGTTTGGGCTATACATATATGTACTAAGATAATGTCTTAGGGGTGAAGAAGTGTACCCACATTCGCGTTGAGGGAGCGTTGAAAACAATTTAGGTAGAAGCCACCCTCAGTACACCCTACCGGAATTCGAACCCCGATCTCCCTGGCATGTCATCGGTAGTCAGGTCGTAGGTGACCTGGTGGTCTAGGGGTAAGGTGTCAGACTTCTGTGCTGGCGGCCGGGGTTCAAACCTCGGTCCCGGCACAGATTTATCTGATTACCAAACCCTTCCTTCACCTCTGACAAGACATCTTGTGAATGTGAGGAATGCCAGGTCTCCACCGTGGTTCGGATTCCACGTTAAACTGTAGGTCCTCCATTTCATCTCACAATCACCCTACCATTACACATTAGCGTAAGTGCGTATAACCTGAACGGGTAGTAAGACGCGGTGCTAATAATAATAATAATAGTCAGGTCTATTTCGAGAGTGAAGTCTTAGACCACACAGCCACCGAAGAAAAGTGTATGTTTCCTTCATAAATGTTAATGATTAAACCTGCATATTTTGAATCCATATCCATACCCACTAAGACCACTCTTGATTTTGTATTAATTAGTTTTCTTCAAACAATGTACATGTATGGTGTAATTCAAAGTGAACAAATTGGGCGGAAATGTTTTTGTGGCAAAAAAAAGTGTCAAGATTTAACAAGAAATTTTATAAAATAAAATAATATGAATATCTTAAAATGTCCACACACTTGGTAAGTAGACATCCCTTTGGACATTATAAACACATTACCTTATTCCTATATAGGGCCGCCCTCAGCAGACGTGGGGTGGGGACCTTTGACAAACTTCGTTTACGGGGCTCCCAGTTACCTGCCTCCCCCACCTCCCTCAAAAAATAGTTAAAAACCTATTTTTTTTAAATCTTTTTACAGTAGTTTGCACCTTTATACCAATTAATTGTTTTTGTGTATTTTAAAAATAATTATCTTTAAACTTTACTGTATTCTTTAAAAATACTCCCAGTGGTCCTCAGACTGCAGTTCTACCTGGCTAGCGTCCGTAAATTCAGCTTGTAGTGCTTGGAAATGAAGGGTTTAATAATAAAAAAATAGGCATTAATACGCACACATAATGTATTACCATATTCGTAAATTCTCCATACTATTTTATTTTTTACAGTGGCCTGATGGTATAGGGGTAAGGTGTCGGATTCCTGTGATGGGGGTCCGGGGTTCAATCCTCGGTTCAGGAACAGATTTATCTGATTACCAAACCCTTCCTTCACCTCTGACAAGACATCTTGTGAATGTGTGGAATGACAGGTCCTCCACCGTGGTTCGGATTCCACGTTAAACTGTAGGTCCTCCATTTCATCTCACAATCACCCTAACGGTACCATGCGTATAACCCGAACGGGTAGTAAGACGTGGTGCTAATAATAATATGTTATTTTTCAGTTTACAACACGAAGTCATGAGTGGATTCAGATATCAAATGATTTTGAAACGAAACACCAATTTTGGAACTGCTTGGGAGTAATAGACAGTAAACACATTTCCATAAAAAAAAAACTCAGGCTCTGTGTACTACAACTACAAAGGGTTTCACAGGATAGTACTATTAGTTGTGGTAGACGCCAACAAGAATTTCATCATGGCGGACTCTGGAATAAACAGTCAAATATCCGATGGAGGTGTAGTTTTTTATTCCAAATTTGGAGAACTGTTAGAACAAAATGCTCTAAATCTTCCAGAGCCTTCACCGATACAGAACACTACGGAAAGTTTCCCGTTCGGGTTCGTTGCTGATGAAGCTTTTGAGTTGAACGTACATTTAATGAAGCCTTATCTAATGAAGTTACCGCTGACCAGTGAACAGCGGGAATAATATAACGAACGCTTATCTCGGGTTAGAGTAGTTATGAAGAACGCTTGTGGGATACTGGCAACTAGGTCTGGAGTTATTCCAGGAACCAACATGTCCAGAGCCGGAAAAAGCTACCACAATCACGTTGGCTTGTTATTCATGCGATGTTGTTACCAAGAAAAGTGCCAACACATTCTTCCCTTGTGACAGTTACACACAGATGAGTGCACCGTGGTGCCTTTGCAAGGTACGTCCCACAGAAACAGGTCAAACAACGCTAAACAAACCAGAGAATTTAAACAATGAAGGCAAAATGTGAAATTCATGCAGTGAATGTTTGTAAATAAATAAAAATAAATCATAAACAAATATGTAAATAAAGAGCAATACGTTTGGAAGATAGGTAAATTATTATTGTAAGATTTGTTTGTAAAATAAGGATTATTAAAAATCTATATCACATTTATTATATATTTCTGTGTACTTGATTTCTAAACAACTCCATTAGTTCGTGTCTACTCTCAAATCCCTCCTTGACATAATTAACATTCTAGATCAGGGTTTGCAAACTCACGGCCCGCGGGCCAAATCCGGCCCGCCGGACATAGCTGACTGGCCCGCTCATCTGCAATACTTGTATATAACTATACGGCCTGTAGTCACATAGGCTACACACAAAACTTTTTTTTTTAGGGTTTACATAATTTTTAGTAATAAAAGACGCATTAAACTATTTCAACCTCTGCTATTATCACCTAAAAAAATTGACTAGAAATTGTTGTTTTTATAATTTAATACTGCTATGTATGAATATTCCGCCAACTCCTATAAACATCTGGGAGAGGATATGATTTTAATTATTTACAAAAAACATTAATAATTTTTAATAGACTACATATCATCAAAATAGCTGTTATAAAGCCACATATTTGGGCAAGCCAATTAAACATCAGAGTCATGTGGTACTAGTTTGTCGGTATCGGTAGAGCTATGCCCCCCCCAAGTGTGGTTACATTAGCTGGAAGTTCCCACGTGCTAAGAACTAGCTTACCTCCTTTGTGGCAACCACTTGCGTGGTTACGTTAGCTGGAAGCTCACAGGGCCAAGAACTAGCTTACCTCCTTTGTGGCAACCACTTGTGTGGTTACGTTAGCTGGAAGTCCACACGTGCCAAGAAATGGTAGGGCGCTGAATTCCCAACATGTCGGTTGGTAAATCTCCTCGGATCCAGCTTCAGAGCCGGTTGACACTATAATTTATTTTTAATCTGTTTGTGGTAGTTGGATCTCAAAGTATTTATCTTTTTTCCTAACATCTTCCTCGGTAGCGTCCGGCTTAATTTTCTAATAGCAGTCTAAAAGTTTTAATAGCGCCCAATTGTGATTGTGTTTATTCATATAATCAGTACGACGATTGACCCACAATTGCGGGAGTGTTTCAAAAATGACCCCTGACCACGGGAATAAAACCCAGGACTTAAAGCTTAGTACTCCAATGTTCTAACCACTTAACTATCCAGGAATCGTCCCGTGCCCAGGTTCATTCTTCACTCATATTTAAAGGCAGAGTCTATGATGGACGTGCGAAAATCGTCGGCTACAAATGTGTGATTTATTTTATTAAGATCACGAGTTATCAGGTAACGCAGCCACCTTCGACTCTGTAGTTGGCTTATTGCTGCCATTTGTACAATTATTATAATTATAAGGGATTGCATATTTAAGAATCAAATAGCCAAAGCTATTATTTAAGCTTTTAGTGAGGATTACTCCATCTAGATATCATATTCTGAAAATTGAAAAATGACACCTAGACACGGAAATTGAACCCGGGACCTCTGGCTTAGTACACCAATGCTCTACCATTTAGCTATCCAGGAATCGTCCCGTGCCCTGGTTCCAAGTTCGATTCCCGTGTCCAGATGTCATTTTTCAATTTTCAGAATATATATAATAGTTTATTGCTTTTTTGCTTTCTACCACATGTCTGTCGCACTTTTGTCCACTTTTTCTTTCATCCATGTTTTTCTCCCTTCTCTTAATATATTCTTTGTATTTCTTTTTCCCGCTCTATACTTTTCCTCGGTATCTCTTGTTCCTTTTGCGAACCACTCTCTAAATGCTCTGTTATTACTATTTACTGTTTCCTTTACCTTTTCGTTCCACCATGGAGTTTACTTCCATCTTCTCTTTTTGCTAGTTCTCTCTAAATGCTCTGTTATTACTATTCACTGCTTCCTTTACCTTTTCGTTCCACCATAGAGTTTACTTCCATCTTCTCTTTCCGCTAGTTCTCTCTAAATTGCTCTGTTATTACTATTCACTGCTTCCTTTACCTTTTCGTTCCACCATGGAGTTTACTTCCATCTTCTCTTTCCGCTAGTTCTCTCGCAAATCTCGTCTGTCACTTCCACCATGCACTTTTTGTGAACTTTTGTCACTCTGTTCACCTTTTATATCATCCTTTGGTAGTGCTCCTTCTACTCTTGCTTGAAAGTTCGTTCTCTCCTCCACTTGGTTGAACTTCCATATACTTATCCTCTTTTCCTGCTTCGCTATCTGGCACACCCTCCTTCAGCCTTTCATATCGGCGACTAATGGTATCCACCCAAAGACACCCTTGGCAGGACCTTAGTATTCAATGTGCACGTCTTTGCTTCCCTACCTAACAGGAAATAGTCAATTAGGGATATTTGCCCACCATTCCAGCTGTAGCACGTTATTTTATGTGTATCTCTGTTCTTAGATCAACTGTTACCAACCTTCAATCCATTTCTTAAGACCATTCTAGGAGTATCTTTCCTTCTTAGTTTCTTTCTCCCCATCCATAAGCGTCTAGTAACTCTTTAAAAACACTTTTTCCTTCCCCACTTTGGCATTTAAGTCACCCATCACCTTTACCTTATACAGGTGTCTTTCCAGTTGTTCTTCAAAAAATTTCTTTCTCCTTCAAATTGAATCCGGCTTGAGGGGCATACACCTGCAGTACTTCTGATTTGCTTTCTACGTAATTACCATTTTCATTATTCAGTCACTCATTTTCTCCACTTCCCATCCAATCTTTACTACAAACCCAACCATATTTCTTCTCCCTTCGTCACTCACCATCCAATTTAACGGATAATTTATCCTTTTCCTAATTCCATCACTCCACTTTGTCTCGCTCATTCAAAGCAAATCAAGCTTCTTATCCTCCATTAGATACACAACCTCTCATTGGTTTGAATATTTGGTTAAACTAGAGCTTGTTATATATTCTGTTAAACACTGACATGCACTGGAAATCGCAGGAGAAATTATAATATTAAAGTAAATTATGGAAATGAATTCGAACTGGTGTTTTATGACCAGGTGAATCAAGAACATACAAGACATGTTCTTACTTCACCCTCATAAGCACCCTTTTTTAAAAGTTATTCTATACAAATACAATGAAATGACATACCAACAAATGTATTTGATAAATAAGGGTGTCAAATGAACAAAAGTTTTTTTTTAAAACCCAGTGTAGCTATAAGAAGATCTATATGAACTATTCTCGGCAGTCAGAACGAAAAATAATTTTATATATATATATATATATATATCAAATTATTTTTCGTTCTGACTGCAGAGAATAGTTCATATAGATCTTCTTATAGCTACACTGGGCTTAAAAAAATTTTTATATAATTATATATATATATACACACACACACGGCTATTATTATTATTATTATTATTAGCACCGCGTCTTACTACCCGTTCGGGTTATACGCACTTACGCTAATGTGTATTATTATTATTATTATTATTATTATTAGCACCGCGTCTTAATACCCGTTCGGGTTATACGCACTTACGCTAATGTGTAATGGTAGGGTGATTGCGAGATGAAATGGAGGACCTACAGTTTAACGTGGAATCCGAACCACGGTGGAGGCCTGGCATTCCCCACATTCAAAAGATGTCTTGTCAGAGGTGAAGGAAGGGTTTGGTAATCAGATAAATCTTTGCCGCGACCGAGGATTGAACCTCGACCGCCAGCACAGAAGTCTGACACCTTACCCCTAGACCGCCAGGTCACCCACAGGGCTATTAAGGTTACAATATTCTCCTCAGGGAACTCAAAATACAGGAAAATGGGTTATGAGGGTTCAATTATGCCCGCTCCCCCAATTTCTATGCATGCACCTTATACAATTATCCAAAATATATAATCAAATTATGTTCTAAGAGGAGCTCACAAATAACATCTTTACATATTCTGTTGTGGACTTAATCCCTACCCCCTACACATGCATATATATGTCTTAGACACTCCAACAATATCAACAATTTGTCTTTGTAACGTTCCAGCCTTCATTAAACCAAAGATTTGTCACTTAATTTGTTGTGACACTGATTTTTTCCCAATCTTGACTCACAAATGATCCCATTAAAATCAACTGATTGGAGGGAACTGATGAAACAGGTGTCCCAACTCACTTCCATAGAGATAAGATTAACATAATGCTAGGAATAAGTAAAAGTAAGTGATTTTAATTGTAGCTAATAAAATCTTTAAAAGTTAACATTTTTTCTCTTGTTTTAAACAAAATTAGGCGATTTAAAAGGTAAAGTATTAATTTGGTAAAAATAAATCGATGTTTTTAATTTTTAAGCTTTGTGCCAAAGCCTTTTGGCGACCAAAAACCACCCTTTTTTGAGCTATAATTTTTTCTTTTTAAAAAATGTGCATTTTTTGGTTGTGCACCTTAATTTTTTTTAAATCCTTAAGTTCTGAACCATTTGAGCTTCAGTAATTTTATTATCACCAAAATCTTTAATTTTTAATATATATACTATCATAAAATTAAGAAAGAGTTAACAAAGAAAAAAAGTTTAAGACCCGTAAACAAATAAGTTAGTATTTTTAGAATTGTAAGGGTGGTCTTAAACTCTTTTCCGACTATATATATAAAAGTACAGCCCTTTCATGTTAAAAATAATCCTGAAAAGACATACTTTTTTTTAAATCATTGACATGTTTATATTATTTCAGGGGAGTTAACAAAGGTCTTGAGGTGTAAGTCAAAGGAAATTAACTACAAAAGGGTCCCACTCATACGGCGGGTTAGGTTCCAGAGTCCTGCTGTAAAGTGGAAAATAACCTTTTTTAAGCTTTTAAATGCATATGAAATCCTAATAACATATTTACACTATCATCTATTAAGTGTGTAGCAGAAAAAAAATCAAAGTTCTATGATTGATAGTTTTCATCATTCAATAGTCAATAGTTTAAATCATCCGGATAGTGCAGGTTACTACTGTAAGCAAACTGAATTACCGACATAAAATGGCAGCCAAAGCCATTGACTGTGCTCGTCATTCCGGAAAACGCCAGAAGAACGAGACAAATGCCAAACAAAGTGAACATGTATATAATTAAAACAGTTGTAATAGCAGAACACCAAAATGCGGCGCCATATTAATTGTCATCAACTGTTTTCAACCTGTGGCTGGGTCAGTTTTGTAAAATGTCTCCAGCTTCCCCTATCCTTCCCCCATTTTTCTTCTCTCTGACAGGTCTTTTTCTACACAGTTCATTTCTTTGGCATCATCACTTTTTCCATCCTCATTACATGCCCATGCCATCTCAGTCTAGCTTCCTCTACTATCTCATGTACTCCCACTCTTTCACAGATAACTTAATTCCTAATCTTGTTTCTCCTCATAACAAATAATATGCCCCTCAAAAAATGTAATTCCTATAGCCCCCGCTCTCCTAATTTCTCTTACATTCAATGCCCATGTTTCTGCCGCATGTGTGACAGTGGGTACAAAGCATGCTCTCTATTACACTTCAAGGGCACTTCTCTTCTCCAGAGCAAGTCCCTTACACACCTATAGAACAACTCTCCCTGCTGTCCAAGTCTCATTAGATCCACTCTACTTCATCCAACTTTTTATCTTTACTAGGCTTTATCCTCTTCCTTTTCATTATAACTTCGCACTTTGCCATGCTAAATCTCATTCCACATTGCATTACTGTACTTCCTCTTCCTTCTTCACCCATACCACCAGCAAATATCATGGCTTCCATTCTTTCCTCTCCCAGTTTTCCTGTCGCCTTGTTCAAGATCATTTTCATTACCATTACAAATAGTAGTGGGAGTTTCACTCCATCCTCCCACTCTGTCTTACCTCAACTCCTGTTATCCTCATACATGCTTTTCACTCTCATTACAACTCCTCTTTCTACTATGGCCTCCTCCATTGTTTTCCAAACTTATATTTCTATTCATGCTATCATGTTACCGGTCACAGGCAAGGGGACCTAATCTCCACAGAGCAAAATTTTAAGTGGCAGCAATTTTTGTGAATTAGGTCAAAAAATCACATTTTCATATTTTAAGTTAAAACCCTTGTTGTATTCTTTAAGAACATCAGAGAGTGGGTTTTATTACATATTTCAAATTATAAATAAGAAAAAAGCTATTTTTCTGAACCCATGCAGTGGCAACAGGGTGAATTTAAGGTTCCTTTTATTCTTTTGTAAATCAGTCAATTCTGCAGCTGTGGCTTCTACTTCTTTTTTTAAATCAATGAGCTTTTGTTTGGTATCAGGTGACAGTTCAGAAGTTTTTTATTGTTTGGTAATTGTGGAGTTTAACCTCACTAAAAATTAGTTTGTTGAACGTAATTTGTTTGGAATAATGAACAACACCCTTAAAGTGATTGCCTGAAGAAGTACCTTGGCAAAAAAAAAATGCATGGAGACAACTGCAAAGCACAAAATAAAAACAACATTGTTATTTATTTGACATGTTGGTATTATGACTCCCTTTTCCCAATCTTCCGGTACTTTGTTGTTCTTCCAAATCACCTTTAGCTCCCTGTATAACCATCGTATACCCGCAGATATTATTTCCACAGTCAGTTTGTCCACACCCGAAGCCATTTGTAATATTACCTCATTGAGTTGAAGAAAATACCACAGATTTGTGAGGCAAGAGGTCATCACTCACCTTTTCAGTTTGAGGCAAACTGCTGTATACAACATTTAACTTAATATGAATAGGCTTCATTATCTTATACACAATCTTATCTAGTTTGATAAACCCATTTGCGATAATTGAAGTTATGAGTTAACGGCCGAATCAATTTTGAAAAAAATTGTGCTATACAGTGAAAAGTCAATTTTTCAAACAATTTAACAATTTACCAGTTTTTTTTGCTGTAGGTGCATCTGTACAATCAATCTTTGTTTACATCACCATGGTAATCATAATTTGTGTATGAATGTATATTGAGAAATAAACTTTTGAGTCAAGTGAGGCCTCTCTATATAGAAAGTTCCCAAATAAAATGTTTAGAATACATTTTAGCATGATATTCCAGCATTTCAAGTATCAAAAATATTTTTTTCATTTATTCGCGGTATTTAATGTGCCCTTTCTGAACCCAATGATTATACCTGCATATGATTTATAGTTATTCGCTAACTGAAACCTAGAACAGACACAACATCCAGACCCCCGGCCATTAATTCCTCACTGTAAAAAGGGAAACCTACATTTCAATAGTAATAAGTTTTTTAGCCATGCCAGGAATTAGACCTGGTACCTTTATCTCTAGAGACAGACATTCTACCAAGTGAGCTAAGATGTCAAACGATAAAAAAAAAGTATATTCCTGGTATTGGTCGATACCAAGTATATACAGTGTTTAATCTAACTTAAGTCACAAATAAGTCAAAATTATTTTTAAAGCATTATATTTAAGTTATTAAGTAAATTGGGGGCGGGGGGAACATTATGTCTCTCCCATCCTATTTTAAATTGCAATATTGGCACAAGATACAATCAACTAATAGAAGACAAAAAATAATACAAGTTTACTTTTTAGAAATATTTATAGTATAAAATATTGTTTATTACATTATATAACATAATTTAATAAACAAAACAAATTAAAAGGTAACATTAATTTTGTTGTTGTTGTTAAAATGAATTTAATTTATACAACACAATGTGTTTTTTATATTTGAAACTGATCAAAATCGTGAGTAGTTCTTTAGTGTCTCCAAACTCATCTTACTTCCAAATGTTCCCTTGATCTGAAAAAAAGAAACACATTTAGTTGCACATTTGCACACAGACTAAACATCAAGCTCGCCCAGTCTAGTAGGCCTGTGGTGGGAAGGTTAGGTTCACTGAGGGTGGGTTTGACTAAACAGTTTGTCATGCTTGCTCCACACAAGCGTGGATACATATGATTTAAACCCTACCTTCCTCATTAGTTTATTATTATTAGCACCGCGTCTTACTACCCGTTCGGGTTACACGCACTTACGCTAATGTGTAATGGTAGGGTGATTGTGAGATGAAATGGAGGACCTACAGTTTAACGTGGAATCCGAACCACGGTGTAGGCCTGGCATTCCCCACATTCCCAAGATGTCTTGTCAGAGGTGAAGGAAGGGTTTGGTAATCAGATAAATCTGTGCCAGGACCGAGGATTGAACCCCGTACCTCCAGCAAAGAAGTCCGACACCTTACCCCTAGACCACCAGGTCACCCTCATTAGTTATTAATGGCAGATAGCCTGGACGGGTAGTAAGACACGAAGGTAGAAATGGTGAAAAAGTGGAGGGGCCCGGTATGTAACAACCAACTGTTGGAACTATAGTGTGGCATTATGAGCATGTAAACTTGTTTCACTGCTGCTGTAGAGGAGCTACTACTGCGTGCTTGCAGGTGTTTATTACAGGACTGTGGGCATGCCACGGTACAGTTTTGCGGACATGGTGTTTGTGTACGGGAAGCAAGTAAAAATGCCAGAGAAGCGGCCAGGATAGTTACTGTGAACTTTCTATCTTCTGACCGCGTGTGTAAGGCTTAGCAATAAATGCACATGTCAGTGTATTATGTCTGGAATCATTATCCCAGTTGCCTATCTGCCCCTTCGCATTTCCATTGCCATTTACACCTAGAAGAGATCCCTTCCAAATACGGGTTCCTTATATAAAAATGTTCTATTTCCACCCACCTATCTCCCCTATGGAGTTGAATCATTTGTTCATAAACACCTTAAAAAACACAGACATATTTAGATTTAACATACCCCCTAAGATGTCTTCAATGACTCCAGGTTGAATAATGTTGGGAGCCGAAAGGTGACCAACACATTTAATCCAACAGGATATCCTCAAAATTAAGAATGTGCAGATCCCAAAATTCATAGTTGCAACTAGGAGTTATTGAAAGTCTTAGGACGAATCACGATGACATTCCTAGTCTTGCAATAATGGTTTTCGAATTGTATACATGCAAATTCCAGGTAGGGACTAACAGCTAATTCACGACCCGGAGTTTATTCAGGGAAAAACTGACTGATTTTCAGTTCAGTTGTGTCCGGTAATTCATCAGAGGTCGTAGTTCAAAATAGGACCTCTGCATGGTTTTAGGTTTATCAAGTATTAAAAGTAATTTATCCACATTCATGTTTATATACCAATATGATAGTTTTGTAGTTAATTGTATACGCCATTATTGTTATTTAAATTAGTCACTTTTAGAATACTACATATCGTATTTAACGAATGTGTGGTGACCGACCACAAACACACCACTGGTGTGGATGGCTGAACAACGTCCATCTCAATTCCTTCCCATAGCTAATACTACACACCGAGGAACTTGTTTCAACAAATTATATTACAGACACCTACAAAAGTAAGAATAGTATCTAACCTTCAAAAGCAATTTCAAAAAATTTGACTGTTATTATCACCTTTACTTCCATTTGTCATATTCTTCTTCTTTGCTATCTTGATTATCAACGTCTATCTCCAACAGCCCTTTCATGTTCCAACTTTGTGTCTGTCTTGCGTTCAGTAGTGTTGATCCTATGAGGAGGATAGCAGCCACAAGGAAATATCATAATGCCGATCACCTGAACACAACACATAATGGAGGAAAAGACTACATGAACACAACACATAATGGAGGAAAAGACTACATGAACACAACACATAATGGAGGAAAAGACTACATGAACACAACACATAATGGAGGAAAAGACTACATGAACACAACACATAATGGAGGAAAAGACTACATATTTCTAAAAGCTGTCACTTGAACGCACCCAACTATCTTTACGGAACATTATAGAGTTATATCAATATTTATGATTAAATGGTTAATTATGTTTTATACAAATCAGTGAACACAAATCAACCTCAGGGTGGCTACAAAACTTTTATAATTAAATCCCCCTACCTTTCCAGGTTTCCAGACATCAGTGGTGAGCTGGTGGTCTAGGGGTAAGGTGTCAGACTTCTATGCTGGCGGCCGGGGTTCAATCCTCGGTCCCGGCACAGATTTATCTGATTACCAAACCCTTCCTTCACCTCTGACAAGACATCTTGTGAATGTGGGTAATACCAGGCCTCCACCGTGGTTCGGATTCCACGTTAAACTGTAGGTCCTCCATTTCATCTCACAATCACCCTACCATTACACATTAGCGTAAGTGTGTATAACCCGAACGGGTAGTAAGACGCGGTGCTAATAATAATAATAATAATAATAATAATAATAATAATAACAGACATCAGTCTTTCTTGATAAATGATGATTTTTACGTTCATTGCAATGATCAGATATTTACAGAAACAATCCTGTCTGTTCTTTTAGCTAACCATTAGGATTATATGCCTACGTATTGATAACACTAATGGGTTAGAGATTAGGAAGGTTTAATTTAGATGAAATGTATACAAACTTGTGTGGTGTGTGGGAGAAACCATTTAGGAAAAAACGCCCTCAGTATAGCCTACAGATGTTGAACGCTGATCTCCCTGCCTTAATAGTCTAGTCTATTGCGAGAGAAGCACCTTAGACCATGTGGACACTGAAGTGGGTATTATAAGTTATTTTTCCAGTATTTAATGTTTTAGGCAATATTCGTGATACTGTATGAATGGGTTATAAGACGAACTCTGTACAATCATCTCATGTTAAGATTAATATTTCTATAAAATGTATTTTGTTAACATTTAGAAACAAAAGAGCTTAAATTTGTTTAAATGTTTAGTTGTATTATTATTATTATTATTATTGCGTCTTACTACCCGTTCGGGTTATACACACTTACGCTAATGTGTAATGGTAGGGCGATTGTGAGATGAAATGGAGGACCTACAGTTTAACGTGGAATCTGAACCACGGTGGAGGCCTGGGTTTAGTTGTAGAACCATCCAAGTCCTGACGTTCCCTTATTTTTGATTAAACTCCCTGACATTTTCCAGTCTATAGTCACCACGAACCTACGCATTTTGAATTAACTCCTCGACATTTTCCAGTCTGTAATCACCACGAACCTGCAAATTTTAATTTAACTCCCTGACATTTTCCAGTCTGTAATTACCACGAACCTGCACATTTTGATTTAACTCCCTGACATTTTCCAGTCTGTAATCACCACGAACCTGCAAATTTTGATTTAACTCCCTGACATTTTCCAGTCTGTAGCCACCAAGAACCTGCACATTTTGAGAAAAGTTTCAGAATCAACAAAGTATGGTTTGGTAATGGACCCCCCAAATTTGAAAGAAACAAACTTGAAATATATTTTTCAATTTCAGAATGTACTCACCATAAGGTTACTTCATTTGTTCCATGTAAGAGCATGTCCCCCTGTGTAAAAGATGGTTCTGCCACCTGAAATACCTCACTGTCGTGTGTACCAATACACCACCAGTACAAGAATAACATCAATGACAATTCAGATACTCGAATGATAAACATTAGGCAATCGGAAGGTTGGTGGCACTGTTGCTTTGGTAAAAACTCATCACCATTCCAAATATTAATACATCCGTGAATATAATATAGGATCATATTAATATTTTGTTAGTTTTAAATTATGTTTTAAAAATCTTGTTGTGACCGTTTATTGCAGTTTGATTTGTTTGGAATTTATGTCTTCCAATATTTGTTTATTCTAAATAAGTTCCAGGGGGGCAGCTGTAGAATTTATCCAAGTGACTATGGAGCTAACTTTGTTGATGTGTTTAAACTTTACTACCATTTTAAATATAAAATTTGTTTTTTGAACACTTTTTATTGTGTACATATTACATTTAAACAGAAAAATAAAAGTTTAAAAATAACTTATGTGTCAAATGGGCTACTGAAAAAACCGATTAAAAGATAGTCAAAATAAATACAGGAGTAATTAAGTAAAAAATTTTCATTCACTAGTTGTTTTGAGTGTTCATCAAATAATGTTTAATATTTAAATCCATTAAAGTTTGACTTTGGTGAAAGTATTTTGGTCCAAACATTAATAAAAGTTATTTATTTCCTATTTGGTATTAAAAAATATATATATATTTGACAATAAAAAAAAGTACAAAGAGAAGACCTACTTTTTTATTGTCATAATCTTCTTTCAGTAAAAAGCTACTACTTTTGAGACCCCTAGTAGTAAGTGTTGTTAGCCACACATACTAATTTATTGTTAATTCCAAAGAACTAGCAATTTAGAAGCATTCTAACACTTGAGTAAGGAGGAGAAAATTATATATTTTTTAATCAGGGTGTCCAGCCAAACTATATTTTTAAATTCCCTGACTTTTCCAGGTTTTCCAAATCCAATTTACTTTTTCCCAGACCAATATTTATTGATATTAAGTATATTACGAAAATAATTTTTTAAGATCACAGATTAAATAGTGTTTTTTTTTCCTAGATACACATACATTCTGAAATTGTGTCACTCAATAAAGGAACTAAATAATTTCTGCCTCCGGGGAAATAGACTATTTTAAGTTAAAAATAGATTTCAGTAAAATTGTATTGAGTCATTAAAAGATTGCCTCAAGCAAGAACGATTTAAGATAGTGGTGGGACAGAGTCATTCTTAGTTCCTTCTACTTAAAATGTGACTCAACTTTGGCTAAAGACACGTGGCAGAAGGGTGGAAAGACACTAAACTCACGTGTTGACCTTGAGAAGTGATATAAGTCTGCTCAACATGGACAATGGTGTGAAAGTGATTCCAGCTGGTTATTAACTGGAAGAAAAGTGTTATTTTGACTATTGTGAATCAACATATACTTCATTCACGGTAGGAGTTTACCTCTGAAAGGTCTTTTTTCCTACCAATATCGTACTATATAATAGATTTCTGGTAAAGAAAAAGGCCTTTCAGAGGTAAACTCCTACCGTGAACGAACTTTATTTGGCTTTTTATAGATACAATGTAAAATTTCCAGAAATTTAATAAAATTCCCTGACTTTTCCCTGATCAAGCAAATTCCCTGACAATTCCCTGTTTTCCAGGTCGCTGGACACCCTGTTAATATCTAATTTGTTTGGTTATACAAATTAAATATAAATATTTTTAACGAGAAAATGATTGAGTAATGAGAACCAGCAACACCACGTGAAGACAACAACTGATCTTGCCCATAGTAGAGGCTTTTTATAAATATGACACCTGGGACAAATATTTATTTTGTTCCAGCACAGTTCATTCACTCAAAATATTTTGGAATATATCTGTCCCTTTCATAAAAAATTGCCGTCTGTTCAATCTGTCCTATTTCAATTAGAACCACTTTTAAAGAATGATGTGAATCTACATAACATACAATCAACTCATGGCTTTATTTATCTCTTTGTTAATTAAAAATTAGCACTGTAGTATTTATTGAATTAAGATAAAGGATAAAGGTTTACAAAATGACAGTGCATCAATAAAATAGCTGTATGTGTTGTGTAGAATTGTAGACATTGTTATTAACCCTGTTGATAACTTGTGACCACTTTCTTATCCAGTGCACTAAGAAAATGAAATAATAGCGGGGATATTACCAGACCGAGTAAAGTGTACCTCCTGAAGGGTTTAATTAGCCCTCAATACTCTCGAGACTTATTATCATGTCCAAAATTGATTTTTAAACTAAATAAGCAAAAAACAAATTGGTATGGTTGGTTAACTTTGGTGTTGTAAAATTATATTAATCAACCTCCTATATAATACATTTATTTAATAATACTAGATATAAAAATATTCCAATAAATATTTGAATTCAACTAATTGCAGCCTGTTAACACAGTTACATGGGATGAAAATAGTTTGGGGGTGAAGCCAACACATGGCATTATAAAAGCTAAATGTTATTTTTACAAAAAATTTATTTAGTCAATCATTTTACCTATCCTTCCTTAATTTAAATAATTACCTGGTATAAAAATGAAAAATATGCACCCACACCTTTCCATTCCCCTGGTATCTGGTAATTTAGGCTAAATGTGTGTTTTTGTTTTATTCTTACAGATAATTAAATTAAATTTTTAGTAGGGACTCGTGCAATCAAATTAAATTCCACAACCCAGGAAATTGTGGGATATTAGAATCAAGGTGAGTACACAGTTCACTCGGCCAGGTCATGGGCTTCATCTAAGATTTATATATTTTATTATAACTATTTTGAATAATTTGTTTGTCACAATTAATACCGTTCAAATTTAAACACTTATTACACAAAAATGTAAACACCTCCACATCATTAAACATACATTCAAATCTGAGACAAGTACAATTATTATCAGTTTACACAATGAAGAATTGGTTCTTTTTTTTTTTTCAGTCAACACAGACATTAGCTCACAAACATCAATTAATTTTACCAAAAATAAAAACCCTTTCAAAACTGAATCATGTCCAAATGCAAAAATGATACTTTTCTAAACTCATTCCAATAACGTTAAGAAACAAAATGTTCTTGAAATGACAAAAAGAAAAAAATTAATTCACAATGTTCAGTCTTTTTAGGAAATAAAAGTAGAATTTTAATTAAAAGGTTGCATATTAAGTGATTTAAAAATCCCTTTTTCTTTTACACACACAGACATTGAAATTTCAACAAATCCACGTCCGAGATTCTAGAAAATATTTTTCTCTCTCTCTCATACCAAATCACAGAGAAAAAGGTCCTTGGCCTCGCCCTTTGATGACCTCCACCAGAACAGCCTATAAAAGACTGCCGTGCCAGATTGACGGCCGTCACTAATCTTTATCACCCCTGAAAACACTCAAATAGAATGTTCATAACCGTCCATAGAAAGATGCGCTCAAAATTATATATATATATATATATTATGCACATTAATTTCACGCATTATTTTTTTATGCAACCACTTTTGAAAGTTCATTTTTTTAAAAAAGAAGATATTTTAGAAATATTGGGACCACAATGAAACATTAAAAAGTCTTTTACCGCACGAATATCTGAAAAAAATTATACAGACAGGATGAGTGACTGGAAGTGTAACGTGAAAACACACATTATAGCTAACTCACTATATCTACTGGAAAATGAATTTAGAAAGCATATACTTTTTATATAATGGGAACAACTTCATTAAAATATATTATGAAAATGTATATTCAATATTATATGAAATAAAGTCGAATAAAATATTTTTTAAATATTTGATTTGGTAAATATATAAAGGGAAGTAGAAAAATTATCAAAAATGTATTTTCTTGTCTATCAGAAGATGGGGGATTTTAAAGATAAGTATTAAAAAACCCTAAACTAAGGCAGCACAATATATTTATGTCTAAAACTAAAGCAGACACAAAATGTAATCACTTATGTATGGTCAATTTTTCTGACAAGATATTTTTTCAATTTGTATTTTTTTCATTGAAAAGAAAGACAATATAAAATAAAATTAATATATGTATACATATTTACAGGGAAGAAGCAAAGAAAAAATTACCAATAAAGACAACACAAACCTCCCACCTTTCAGTAAACGACATTAAAAATACAAACTAATAATACAAAAGATAAAATGCTTCTATATTAAGAAATAAATCTAAATATGCATCTTGCTCATTTATTCAAGACTACAGTTTATTTTTTCAGATGATTCAACACACTTTAGCTAGTTACTGACAGAAAGCCCTCTCCCATCTCCCCTAAAGTTGACATCAGTCGAAATGTTTAAAGATAAACCCCAACCATTGTTTTCTTACAATTATTTTAATATCACTATTCAGTTGGAGCAAAAGCATGTTTCCTTTCCCGTCGACAATAATTCATAAAAAGGCCATCTTGCACAAATAACAGACAGGATTTCAACGACTAAGTATGTTTTTATGCATTTACAGTGTTACTTAGTTTTATTGGGCAACTTTTGTTCATCAAAACTCTTTCAAAAAATTCATTAGATACATTAAAGAACTAAATAAACAAACAGTTAAAGAGAACAAATCATAGAGGTGAATTATAAGCAGAGATTTTGGGTCGACAACATATTTCCAACTTTTTATTCTCATGTTTAGAAATAATAGTTTGTGATAATTAGTTTTAAAAGTGGATCTAAGTAAATCTAGATTATGTTTAGCACCCCATTTTACTACCCAATTGGGTTATACCCCTACATACTAATTACACTAATGAGTTCTGGATGCTTAAGCCTGTGTACTAATTATATTAATGTGTTAAATATATGAGTAAGGTTGAATTTAGAGGAAGTTTACACACATTCGCGAAGAGGGGTGGTGAGAAACCAATTAGAAAAAAACACCCTCAGTAAACCCAACCGGGCTCAAACCCCAATTCTCATGTCATCAGCAGTCTAGTCTAATGTGAGAGTTACAGCTTAGAATAAGCAGCCACAAAAGTGGTTGATTATTTAGTTTATAGCGCCAATGAAAAGAGATAAATAGAAAAATAAATTATTATTATTATTATTATTATTACTATTATTATTACTATTAGCACTGCGTCTTACTACCCGTTCGGGTTATACGCACTCACGCTAATGTGTGATGGTAGGGTGATTGTTAGATGAAATGGAGGACCTACAGTTTAACGTGGAATCCGAACCACGGTGGAGGCCTGGCATTCCCCACATTCACAAGATGTCTTGTCAGAGGTGAAGGAAGGGTTTGGTAATCAGATAAATCTGTGCCGGGACCGAGGATTGAACCCCGGCCGCCAGCACAGAAAAATAAAAAAATGTTCTTTAAGAAATATAAACACTTTTTAATATTTGTTTTTAAGTTAGGTCAAGATCATACTTGTGACCTCCACAGAAGCTATCAAATCACAATATAATGGCAACACTTGCAAGAGCAACCATTTGGAGGGTAAGGAATGAAATCCATTAGTGCAACAGCGCCCGTCAAGTGATTGTTGGAATATGGTGGTATAATAGAGCTAGTACCACAAACAAATCAAGTTGTAACAAAGAACATAGTGCAATGGGCTTGAAAAGTATTTCTTGGTGTTGTGAGTGTGTTGTCCAACCAAAATCTCTGTTACATGTAATAAAACAATTAACTAGAGACAAAGGGCAGTTGCATGAATGTGAGTTAAGTACCGCGAACAAAGAAAACATGATAAGGTGGTGAGCTTTTCTTGCTGGAAGATCTTAATGAATTAATTCAATCCCAATGAAGCTAAATTAACTTTAACAGGAAATTGTGAAAGCAAAGAATTTGATAAATCAGTAATGTTGGGCTCTCGCTATTTGTTAGGTGCATATAAACTAATTACGCAAGTGTGTTAGGGACAAGGAAAGTTGAAATTAGAGGAAGTGTATCCACATTTGCATGGTGGTAGAGTGGAAAATCATTTGGGGGGAAACCTACCTCAGTACACCCGGCCAGGATTCAACCCCCGATCGCCCCGTCGTCAGCTGTTCAGCCTACTGTAAGAGTGACACCCTTAAGCCACTCTACCACCGAGGTGCGTCTATATTTTAAAAGTATCATGTTTTGGTGATTGGGGAAATACGTGACCGCTCACATACATACGTAACCACTTTGTCCAAAGAGGCTTGTGTCAAGTGTGGGTTGTTAGGTGCCTAATTTCTAACCAGGTTTATCAACCTGTGTTTCACAAACAACCCAACATCTCGAGAAGTTCCTATCTTATCAGATAGTGGTATTGTCATCTTATCTAAACCGCAAGAACCAATCTGACAAGATGATTCTAGGGCTATAAAAAACATATCATAGCAAGTATGAATCCTTCGAATTTATAATTTGGTGCAATTCTTTTTATTATTGTAGGCCTACAACTAGCATATTGTAATATCATAATTAAATAAATGTTTCAAATAATAAGGAAAAAACCTACAAAACAAACTTTAAAAAAAGACAAACATACATTAAGGCGGTGCTACACACGCGGCATTCGCCGAATGTCTAATGTTCGCCTCTTCCCGAACTACTTGCCGAAACGTTTGTTGAATGAGGAGACACATCTACACACCTGAGCCTGTTTGTCGAATCTCATAGTCAGGAGCAAAGAACATTCGTGCTTAACATGGAGGGTGAAATAGAAATGGCTAGTATACACCATCTACACCTGAGACAATTCTATTGCTTTGTTTAACTTTATATTGAAATGATCTGAATTTGCCATTAAAGAACCTTTTTTTAAGGTTGTTACTAAAACAATCCATGCCAAATTATTGCATATGCTCCCAACCATCATATATAATATTCCTATTTTTATCTGTCTGGACTCCATATAGCAATGCTCTTTTTCAAAGAAGTTTAGAAAATTGCAAGCTGCCCAAGTCGTTAGACCACACCGTTGTCCCCACACAAGACACTACTGCAGACACAAATGTGTAGATGGGGCAGTCTATTCAAGATAAGGCGAATGTTTTTGTCCTTTGATGTATAATAAATTACAGACAACCGATGGGAAATGTTTGTAGTTCGACCAATACTGAACATTTTTCAAAACTCACTAATCCAGACTACGAGGTATTTGCCAAGTGACAAACATTTGTTGCTCAGTGTTCGGCAATTGTCGCTTATGTAGCACCGCCTTAATAGAAAACATTTTGACAACATTTAGTCACTTAAAATGAAAATTTGTGAAACATTTTGCAGAAATCATTATTTTGTCTTCTTAAGGTTTTTTTGAGTTAGAATTAATTAAAACTCACAGCTTAAAATATGTGCCTATGACCGGCACTCGGTTTATCCCAAAAGGTGAGCTTATAAGCAACATCATAGTGGAACCAAGCAAAGTAAGCGTATTAGCTTGAAGGGTAAATGTACCTTACATAAGACTTTGGTAAGGTGTATTTAAACCTGGTACCTCATGATTAAGTGGAATCCAAACCACTCTTCTTGGATAGTTCAAACTTGCAGGTGTCGTAAAAAGTGACAAAAGACTTTCGAAAGTATGAATCAAACCTTATGTCTTATTCAAAATGAGCATAAACCATTTTATTGAAGAAAGTTCTAGCCCAAGGAGGCAAACGGACATATTAATCTTTCAGTCGGTAAAGAGGATGAATTATATGGGGATCTTAAGGTGCTTGGCCTGTAGAAGATAAAAAAAAATAACGAAACATTATTTTTTTATGATGGATTTAATGGAATTTAATTCTGTCATGCAATTGTAGCTTTCTTCTTGTGAATTATTAAGTTATCAAACTGTGCTGAAACTATGGGTAGCAGTGGTTTGTTGGCCTAGTACGCGCGGAAAAATAAAACACACTCAACACCAGTCGGGAACAGGTTGAGGTAGAGAGGAAGAGTTGGATACAGTAAGGAGATACGAAGCGGCAGATCAAACATTTCATCTACTACCCAGAGCCAAACTATACAAAGTTTCCGTGACGATCCCAATCCGTTGTGTGCTAATAAACAACCGACTTTCATGCATATAGTAGAGCTGATCAATACACTTTAATTGAAGAAACTTTGTTTCAAAACGAGGCAATTTAAATATATAGTAGAGTACCGTCCATTCAACCATCGATTATCCAACAATCCATTTTATCATACATGCTATTGACGTGACCTCGCCGCAAGGAAGAGAAACAAAACTGGGACACTAGCGCCAATCACCAATTATTTTAAAAGTGACTTTCGCATTTTGTATATTAGGATGTAATAAAAGTTGCATTTATTCACAATTTAAATATATAATTAAGTATGTAATTTTTGGGTGACATCTGAAGGAGACTGATGTGCCCCAAAAATTACATAATTAGACTCTACTAAACAAAAATAAAATATGATAAAAAATCTAAATACTCGGGCAAGTGGCACAGTCACATTGAACTAATAATGCAGGGTGGAACTTAAGGATATTTTGTATCCATGAGTCCAATTTCAAGATACAGCATTAAGACAAATAACTTAACTTGGGTTCGAGGAAAAGTGCCTTGTCTATTATATGTTATAATTTATGACACCCTATAGTTAACAAAATAACAAATTTGATAGAGAAATGTAAATGAGTCTAAGGAATTTTCATTAATGGAATAAAAATTAAACCAAACAAATGATATTACATCAGCATGTCATTAAATGTACCTTTTCATGTCGGCTTTTAAATCACGATAAGAAAAATACCCTGGACTGAAACATATGCGGCTTAGTCATACTTTGTGGCAACTAGATACAAACTATAAATGCAACATGGCTGTAAATTGAAAGTTTACAGACATAAATAACAATAAACATATGCTGTGAGAAAATAGGATGAAAGCTTCACTAATTCAACACACCCTAAGTTTTCTTGACATAGTAACTTATTATTATTATTATTATTAGCACCACGTCTTACTACCCGTTCGGGTTATACGCACTGACGCTAATGTGTAATGGTAGGGTGATTGTGAGAAATGGAGGACCTACAGTTTAACGTGGAATCCGAACCACGGTGGAGGCCTGGCATTCCCCACATTCACAAGATGTCTTGTCAGAGGTGAAGGAAGGGTTTGGTAATCAGACAAATATGTGCCGAGACCGAGGATTGAACCCTGAACCTCGAGCCCCAGCACAGAAGTCCGACATCGTACCCCTAGACCACCAGGTCACCCCAGTGTAACTTAGTTTGTTGACAATCGAGGAGAGTAAAAAATGCCCCACAAGCTGTTTGCCTTATATTTTTTTACCCTTGGATATATTAAACTTGACAACTCGATTATCGAAAGCAAATTTTAAACCACTGCCTCAACCAAACATCTTCATCTACGATTACAACCACACATGCATAATTGTCAATACTCGAAAGAAAAAATTAGTAGATATATTCGCAACAAAATATAGTAAACTTTACACCAAATGGGGCTTACCCCCGTTTACTTATGTTTTTCCCCTACTAGCATTTCTCCACAACTTGATGTTAGAGGCAACATGCAAGTGTGGAAGATTTTTCGCTTCCTTTTTTTAGGCAGGGTAGCAAAATATATTGATTTTTTAAAATCTGTATTTCTCCTCGATATAAAAAATAAAATAAAAACATAAATGATAATTACCAAAGAGTTTGTTTTCCCCAAGAGCACAACCCATATCAGAATAGATGCTGCCTGTTTTTCATTCCATGGTAGGAATAACTTTCTAACACATGCTTCGGTAGGCACGTGGTCTAACGCACTACTCTTGTGTTGGACTAGACTGCTGAAGATGGGAGATTGGGGTTCGATCCCGGGAAGTTGGGTGCAATAAGGGTGGTTTTTCACTTTCCTTTCATGTGAATGCATGTGCACTTCCTTTAAATTAAACCTTCCTAATCCCTAAACCATTAGTGTAATTATAGTACAATGACTTATAACCCGAACGGGTAGTAAGATGTGGTGCTAAAGAAAACTAAAAAAAAACTTTCTAACGTTAATGTTGATATCTTGTAAAAGTAGTTATATTTCATACACATCACAAAATATTTTACAGCGTTGGCAGTCATGCATGCAGGCCTATACTCCAGAAGGGAGAGGTAATTTACTTTGGAGTAGGCAACAACAGGCCTTATAATTACGGTATAGTTGACATCTCTCTCCGCTGATGAGATGAGGTCCCATTATCGGTAAATTGTACACTTTACATGCTCAATCAGCAAACAATGTCATACAGGAATATTTTGAATAGTGTGGCTTTAGGTATACATACCATATGATTTTTAATCTTTATAAAAAAGATAATTAATAGAAGAATTCAATTTTAGGTAAAGTTAATAACTATGTCAATCTAGTATAAATAAACATGGAGGTATATAAGGCAATGTGAGAAACATAAAGGCATCAATATATAAGTTTATGAAAAAGTTTGGTAATACAATTACAAGTTATTATCATTTAAATAAACATACAATCACAAAATTTTTTAAGTTCTAACCAACATCTAAAAGTTATAAACATGTTTTAATAATTTTTTAGCATGTTTATAACTTTTAGATGTTGGTTAGAGCTTAAAAATGTTTGTGATTATATGTTTATTTAAATGATAATAACTTGTAATTGTATTACCAAACTTTTGCATAAACTTATATATTGATGCCTTTATGTTTCTCACATTGCCTTATATACCTCCATGTTTATTTATACTAGATTGACATAGTTATTAACTTTACTTAAAATTGAATTCTTCTATTAATTATATAATTCGTTCCTTATTAGCTATTAATATGTTTTTCAAAAATTTATAAAAAGAGTCTAAGTTTACCGGTAATTATTTATGTTAGGAAAATTTAAAATGTACTCTGGAAGTTAAGACCAGTGCTCCTATTAATAGCTAGCCTGCTAAATAACTCACAACAAATTATTTAGGGCTTATCAATATGTACAACCTTAATTGAACACTCAACAAATGGCAGTAACTTAGTCATATATTTATTACTCTATGATAGGAAGTAGACCTGGACTTAAAATAAACTAAAATAATAGTTCTGGGGCCTACTTTGACTACGTGGAATTAGTAATAAATCAGATTGTTAAATAAACTGGTAAAATACACGGAACACTGAGCTGGGACAGTGAGTGAGGCTCAACGCCGGTCACGATACCGGTGATGGTCCCGGTCTCTGTCCCGCTCACGGTCTCGGTCACGTTCCCTATCTCGATCCCTATCTCTCCTTTCACTGGTGCGCCAGAGGAACTCATCTACAGAGCGGTCATATGAGCGCTTGTCCGAATGGCTGCTGCTACGGGTACTTATTGGGGGGTACTCTGGGAGGGGCAGCCCATCATAGTACCGTGGGGGAGGAGGCATGGAGTCATAAGGAGATGGTGCGGATGAGACGTAGAGTCCTGGGGGTGGGGCATAAGGCATGGGAGGGAGCTGGTGTTGTAGTGAACGCATATAGTCGGCAACATAGGCCTCTGCAGCCGCTGTTGTGCCTCCTACATACGGGCGCACACCTTCCCGCGAGCCACCAAACCACATTGGGAACCTTTCTCGTGGACGAGATGTGGTCTTGTAAATGCCACCAGTGCTTCCTATCCTGCTCCGGCTACTAAGGAAAAACTTGCGGCGGCCCCTACCAAAGGAAGTGCCCCGACCACGCCAGCCAAACGGCATTCTAGTCGAGAAGCGGGTTCCAACATTGCGAGTGTATCCTTCATTTCTGTAGCGTGCGCTACGGGCTTTCAGGGCCTTAGAAGCCTCCTTTGATTTCCTTAGTATTGGAGTCATCTCAATGCCTTCATCGACAGGGAACAAGCGGCAAAGCTCCTCTGCCACCTTGGGCTCTATTTCTTGCCCATCTCGTCCAATCTTCACAGGTTTGCCCTCGTTCCACGGATTGTACAGATGCATTGTTGAGTTGAAGGCCAACTCCTTCCGGCAAACCCAATCCACTCGGAATACTCCTCCAAGAGCTTTAGCAGAAAGACCCGGCGGTAGCACCCATGAAATTGGTGCGACGTCTCTTCTAGATTCACCATGAAGACGAGCGAATCCTGCAAACTTACCACTTTCCTTGACAGAAAATATGAGCAGGACATTTCTCGACTCTCGAAAGGCTTGATTCAATTTAGACTCATTCTGCGGTAAAGTTGACCAAACACCTTTTGCTTTAGAGAGTGTTACATTTTCTGCATTGTTGCTCTTGATGACGAAGAAGCGGGCATCTCGGAAAAGGTAATTCAATTTTGTCATATAATCATATGATTTGGTTTTCTCCCTCGACTTTGACCTTTTTGGGTCTGGTGTTGGGGTTTTGCGGTCTCTAGAACGGGGTCTGCGGTGCCTGGAACGTTTACTTTTATGATCAGTAGAATCCGAACTTACAGAGCTTATACTTGGCTGGCTGGTACCACTTTCAGAAGAGGACGAGGTGACTTCACTTCTAGTATCATATTCAGGCATGTCTTCCAACTTGAGTTCATCACCCAGCTCTTCACCAAAACTCAAATTTAGATTTTCTCCTTCCGTATTTACTTCCATGTCGCCATCCTCCATTATAATTGTTGGACCTAAAATTATAGTTCACTTAATTAAGTTCATCACAATAAGACAAGTCCAATTTTTTTATCAGAAAAAATATTAAATTTTATCACACCATATTAAAAAAGAATAGGCTTTAATCCAAATATAATATAAACGACACGTATGAATTAAGTTTATCATCACATAACGTTTATTTAAAAAACAAACAAAAAACATTTCGATAACATCCTAACCAAGGATGAAAATATTGCCGGCTATTAAATGACACTGAAAAAATAAACCAACTACAAAACACACTTGCCTTATAACACAAATAGAAACAAACAAAATTTCCTAAATTTTGCACGACGAATTGATTTCTACTAGAAATTATAACTTAAAAAGCACTTTTAATAAATTTACACGATTATAAAAGATATCAACGATCATTTCATTGTGACCAACAACAAAAACTTTAACGTATCTTAGCATTGATTAAATTTATTTTATTATTTTAATTTTCATGTTATTAAAAATTTCAATCTGAAAGTGCGTATACATTAAGCCCCATATAAATTAGGTGAGCCGAGACTGTCATGTAACATTTAATGTAACAGATTCGCCTAATCGGGACAGGCCTGCAGGCGCACCTTTATCTATGGGTTGAACTAGCTCAGAGTCAAAGATATACAACTAGCTCGAGGTCGGAGGTTCTCTGCCAGCCGTGTTGGCTGAACCACTCCCCAAAACAAATGAGCAGCGTTGCGCGTGAGCTCAGCGCGAATCGGCGGCATATTCAGAACTTCTACGAACTGTGATTGTGTATAGACTTAAATGCGTGTGGACGAGTGAAAACTGTTCTGGAACCCTTACCCCTTTCGACTATGTTGCTCTCCGCACCCCGATAATACATGATTTCCTTATGATATTAGATATATAACGGTTGGAGTCTAGAATGTGATCACGCATTACTCTCTGGGCTTTCGAGGCCTGACTATTAAGTAGGCACAGCATGTCTCAAAATTCTCTTTTGCGCAAAATCTTTACTATTCTAAATTTACTCTCCAGGACTTCATATATTTTTGATTATTATTTCTTTTACGGTTTTCTACCTTTAAGGCTATGGGATATTTGGATACAATGAGCGAGAATACCGTTTGACCTGATTGTCTTTATCTTAAATTTATATCCGCTTCACGGAAAGTTTCATGGCCTACTTCAGCTAGTAGAGACAGTACCAAAACGTTCTGTATTATTTTCTGTTGTCAAAAAGGATTGGTATAGTTTGTTATTAGTGGATAATTTACGTTTAGATGTTAGTTAAATGTGGGGCCGCGAGCCGGCATGGATAATATTTCTAATGTGGACATTTTGTTTGTTATTAAATTTGATGTAGTTTAATATCGTATCACTTATATCTATATGTTAGTTGAAGAAGGGGCCACGCGCCGTCAAGTAAATGTTTCTCTGGTAGACATTCTACTTGTTATTAGATATTAAGATTATTTATTATTGTTGGGTATTTTGAGCTTTGTATTTAAATAATGAAAGGTTTCATACCGATGTTTAGGTTAGGGTTTGTCAGATGACAACTTGTGATCCTAGTCTCACCTTAGGTTTAATGCTAGAGCACAAGCCCATTCCTGGCTCGTCACATTTGATTATGAGAGGTGTAATTAATATTAACTTGGAGGTCATTTCTTAGTGTATTATCGTTGTTTTCTGATGGCGCTTAAATTAGTGGCCACCTATTGTTGCTGTTTACATGCTCTTCTGGCCTTGGTGGTCACCTATGCGCCTGCCAGCCCATTTGACTCGTTTACTTGCTCAGCGCCTAACGCTTGTATGTTCCACTTCCTCATTGAGGTGTATCTTGATTGTTTTGAATAAAATGTATAACTATCTTGTCTCTACCTCTGTTTGTAATTTGTGTGGGATGATGAAAAAGGTAGGTTATACGATGACTGGTAGATCGAGGTTTGAATTTTGGTCAGTTGTACTGAGAGTGGTTTTTCCAGAATGGTTCTCCACTCTCCTTCCACACAAATGCAGGTACACTCCCAAATCCCTTAAACCACTAGTGTGATTGTTACATAAGTACAGTAGCCCCATAGCTTCTTTGGTGCTGACTGACATCTCACAGCTGACAGCTAAAAGCTTTGAAAAGTCACCAGACAAAATTATGTATCCCTACGCCTAACCATATGATCTGCAAAAACATATGTTTAGCAGCTGTCGCTTCTGACAGTCCAAATTTAGATATATACCTAAATGTTGACTGTCAGAAGTCAGCTGTGAGCTGTCAGTCAGCACCAAAGAAGCCATGGGACTACTGTATATAACCCAAATGGATAGTAAGATGTGTCAAAAAATATAGCTGTGTTAAAGTTTGCTCACAATATGATTGGCTGGCTAGAACATGTACCCTTCACTTAATGTGAAAGTTCTACCTGAACAACTCTTTTAAGTTTAGTGAACGTTAAGTAAACTGCATTGTGATGGCTTTCATTTAAAAACATGAGAAACATGAAAGTTAAGGTAACGTTGATTGTGAATGCAGAAAAAAACCCACCCAAATTGTTACAGCCCACTAATTAAGGCTTATATATACACAATTATAATTTGCTTTATCAAAATAAAGGTTAAAAACTTGAATTTACCAGGAAAAAAAGTATGATAGGTGAAATTAGGATTTACCTTATCACAGTAATTAAATTACTGCTGTATGTGTGTGAGTTGATGTTTAGAAAGTGCACTGAAAGTATTCCAAGTAATAGATACAACAATGCTTATGAACAAATTGAATAAGAGGTGGACATGTTACCTTAAATTTAATAGGTACACAAAACTGAGGGAAGCTTGGGACAGAACCTGGGACTTCAAAAGGAGAACCCTCCATCATGTAACGCTGATATGACACTATCAATACAAGAGCTGGCTACAGCCCCCACACAAAGATAAGTTACAGGAAACTGTCACACTCTTCAGCAAGTTAATATCTACAAGAGATAAGTTGAGAATGTCGGAAACAGACACAGCAGTTGTTGTTAACATTCACCATCTTGGTGGGTTTTCAAGACCGGTTAGTTTCCATACAAGTGTGATTAGCTACGTCCTATAGTGGTTACTCTCAACATATTTGACACAGCTTGCCTACTGCTGATGCCAGATTCCATACACATCCATTATGACAGCTAACAAGCCTACGGCTCTCAACAAGTTACAGGTCGCTCGCACGCATCAGATGGTAGGTGTGCTGAAGCGCGTGTTGATGTTGATTCTGTTGCTTTTCCTTTTCCACACAACACATCTAGTCATGAATCGTCAAGGGAAGAAAGGACAAACACTAAATAGGACCAGCGGGACAGTGGGCACTATGAATAGAAATGTCCCAAATGTAAGTAGAAATTAAAACTCATCCCACTATTGTGGTGACATTTAAAACTGTGTTAAAATAATTTGTAGGGAATAAATGAATGAATAAGCCCCACAGATGTACGTGCACATAAAAAAATAGTTCCAGCTCTAGGGAGGGTTATTTATTCTTCGGATGGAAACAGACAAAAGCCCAGAAATGACGTAGCTTATATTTTTACTTGGTACAAAAATGTTTCTTCACAATTTGTTCTCATTAAAATGAACATATCTAGAAAAAAAAGCCTTTTTTAAAAAAAAACCTTGGGGACGTGAATACCAAGATTATCTTTCTTATAAAACAAACAATTGACACACACCTGGGCTAACAGACCGACAAAAGAAAAGTCATTACATCCTTACAAATCACATCATTTTAGGAGCGGTAGTAAAAAAAAATGTACCTTTAGAAATCTTGAATTATATTATAAATGGTGGATACCAATTTTATTTTATTGGAAACGAGCTTTGTCCATCAGAAGCTAATGCAAAATATTGCAAATGGCAACATCACATTTTTTACAAAAGTGATACCAATTTCGCTGTTTACCAGATTAGGGGCCAGTCTTATGACTCCTGGATAAATATTTCTATCTGGTGGATAAGTTAAAAGTGTCTTTTATGACTGCCAAATAGCATTTATCTGACAGATAAAATGTATTTATCCATCACATTTTTATCGGGGGGGTTTAATACCTGATAACTTTTATCTACAAGTTAAAATGGTTGTCATGGTGACGCGTTGTTTTTAATGAGGTTTCACCTATCAGAATCTGTTTTTAGACTAAAATCTTGGTTCATGTGTTTGGTAAGTACAGGCCCAGGCTCTAACTAAATAAAGTTAGAACATTTAATTAACACTTCTATATAAACTGACAGGCTATTTGTAGAGTTATATTTATATAAGAACAAATTATTTAAATGTGAGTATAATAAATGAAATTTTGTTAAAGTTGTACCCAACTATTACCCACATTTTGGGAGACACCGAAATTAGTACTTACAAGACAACTTAGCTTCTGTGCCCACATGACACCATGTTTCCTCGCACTCATTTAGCTGCCATTATTTAACAAATGTTAAGCATACTTACCACTCGCTAGGTTGTAGTGCGATCAACAGGGCTTATACGCATGCACGCACCAGTAAAAACAGTACCAACCTTGCGTGTTCTGAATAAAAATATATTTATTCTACATATAGCTATCTGGCAGATAAATTCAGTTCATAAGACGCATAAAACATTAAAGTGGCAGATAACTTTAACCTCCCAAAAGCAATATTTATCCGGTGGTCATAAGACCGGCCCCAAGAATGTAGAAAACCACACGTTGATCTGAGCGTAATTTTACAGACAACCACTATTCTCGTTGTCTGTGAGATCAGCTCTATAATAATGGGATCAACTGTCTTGACAAATTGTCCTACTACCTAACGATTCCAGTATAAAGAAAAATGGCTTTCTTTAGACCATAGTTATATTTAATATTAATTCTTGTGTATCACAAACTGATACATGATGGCTATCCACAGGATTAGTCCTGATAACTGGCGCGCAAAGCCAAAAGTACCGATTTGATTCCCTTGTCCAGGTTGTCATTTTTCACTTAACTGAATGAGATTTTTCTTTGTTTAGTTTTAAGAAGAATTTATATTCTTTAAACCAACTATAATCTACCTCCAAATTAATCAATTGACAGTCATTATTTGATAGGGTAAAGGCAAAAACATAATAACCTCCATAAATTTAGATGGGATATTACTATTTAAACTTCCATAAAATCCATAAATCTAATTATACAAAATTAATAAAATATCCCTTGATTATTAGCTATACTCAAAATAGCGACCGACTATAAGAATCACTTCTAGTTCAAGAGGTGAGCTACCAGAAATTCATGCCAGCACATTTGTCCATAAAATATATAACTTTGATAAAAGAGTGGCCCAGACCACAGTCTGGAAACAGTAATGGATGTAAAGTTAAGTTTTTAGCCCTAACTACTCCAAATTATTTTACTATTAAAATATGTATAAAAGAATGTTCAATAGCATTCAACTAAAATGGAAATCATTTTATAAGTGTGTGCAAGCTCTAAATTTATATTTCTTCAAAATACAAAATCAGCCAATCACACTAGGAAATAATGAAAGCGAAAATATCAAATCAAAAAAATATCCAGAAACTGAAAGATTGCTTGGCCCTCATTTACCTACAAGGCTTTTCAAATTCCGCCAACATCAATTCAATTACATATTATTTTATTTTCACAAAATCATGTAGTGTTATCATATAATCTAATATTATTATCACCGTGTCTTACTACCCGTTCGGGTTATACGCACTTACACTAATGTGTAATGGTAGGGTGATTGTGAGATGAAATGGAGGACCTACAGTTTAACGTGGAATCCGAACCACGGTGGAGGCCTGACATTCCCCACATTCACAAGATGTCTAGTCAGAGGTGAAGGAAAGGTTTGGTAATCAGATATATCTGTGCCGGAACCGAGGATTGAAACCCGGACGCCAGCACAGAAGTCCGACACCTTAGCCATAGACCACCAGGCCAACTTTTACCCTAATAAAAATAAAATATAACTATAGTATTAATCTTAGCATGAAATAAAAAAATGGTAAATATCTGCAAATAATTTAACTAAAGCATTTGGAATAGAATTTAATCTGGTACACCTTTGAAAATTTTTAAATAAATAAAATAAAATGAACGTTTGTTATTAAAGGTTAACACGAAACAAAGTAAACAAACAATTAACTACACCTATTCTTGAATCTGCAACTTGGATTCAATCCCCTGATAATCTCAAGTTTCACTGGAATCAAAGTCTTATTTTGATATTTATTCCCCTCCGCTCTTTCCCTGAAAATAAAGTGAAGATGATTCCGATAGGCGAGAACAGTTTTGCAAAGAAATGATCAAATTATTGATGCAAATCTAGTTATTAGAATGTATCTACTATTCTGATGAGTGCACTCTTTTCCTTAGGCATATTTGTAAATAAAATGTCTCTATTGGAATGATCAAAATCCTCGTATTTTTAGATTGACACACACAATGGCATAAAAAAAAGTATGGGTAGGTATATTCGGTGGTATTATTATTAACATCTTAGAAAACATTATAAAAAGGTTTTATGATTATGATTATTAGTCTGATGTTTATTGACGGAAATTCAACAGGGAGAAACTACTTGGAAATGAATGAAGAGGCTATTCATCCTCTCATAGTGCATGCATGCCTTTTACATTTTCAGCAACAGGGAGTAACCCCCCACTCCCTCGCACTATACATTACTCGTTCGTCAATGGTTATGGTTAGTAAACAGATTTAATGGACAATGGCTTGGCAGAAGAGGACCAATCGAGTTGCCAGCAAGGTCACCTAATTTAACGTCTCTAGATTTTTTCATGGGGACATTTAAAGTCCATTATTTATTAGACTAAGCCAGCAAATATCGACAAGTTAAGAAATAGAATAGCAATGGGATGTAGAAGTATTACAAAAGCAACCCTACAAAACGTCAAAAGGGAGTTCAAAAATAGACTATATCATTGTTTAGCTCAAAATGGAGAGCATTTTGAAAACCTCCTTGAAAGCTATAATTAAAAAAGCTTTTATCTCAATAATTATTTTACAAATACACAAAAAACATGAACAAACGCTTGTACCTTCCCAAACTTTGTTTGAATAGGCCAAATTCTAATACCGCGCCCGGTGCTGGCGACTCAAAATTGTGAGGCTCATTATTCGGGATAGCTTTTACTTTGAAAAGCTTAAAATCACCATTTTGAAAATGGTACAATGTGATCTACAAGAATATGTAATAAAAACTAAGGAGTCTCATTAAAGAAATCAAAGTGACCTTAACGTGACTTTAGCAACGCCACCAAAGGTCATATCAGCTTTACCACCTTACTTCCCCTTAATAACCAAACAACTTTTGTTTAAAATGCTTTTATCTCTAATGCCTTGTTTTCGAGATATTTTGGTGGAAAGTTTTTAAATGAACACCCGGTATAATAAGTTGTAGCACAATTTTTTTTAAATTGGACAAGAATAAATATTGTAGGAGTCTTATTTGCTATGAAATTATATCTTAAATTTGAATTAAATTAATTATGCCAGAAATTTGAGAAAAAAAATCAAAAATTTGAGGCACCCAAATTTTTTGAGTTTACTAAAAATCTTCAAGTCAAGTTTGAGCCATTACTAAAATTCGACTTAAACTCGATGTGTCTTTGAATTGAGAAAATAGACTTTGCATTCGCCTATAGTGTGGTGTGTAGATGAATTGTATAGTGTTAATGTGAGGTTTATTGCCGGTAAAAAGATTGAAATTCTAAATGTTGAGGAAGAATAAAAAAAATCAAGGTTATTGTATAAGAATAGAAACCAAGAAAAAGCAGGAATTATTACATCTCTAAAAAATTCTGTCTCTTGGTCTCTGCCCCTAAGAGACTTTGATTGTATCCAACAACAAAACGTTTTAGTTCTATTAATTGTCACAGAACACACAAAAGTTGCGCCGCGACCGAGTTAGTAGAGTCTGCGCTCAGATGCGAGGCCCACAACCAGACATTGTTCGTCGCCACTTTCTAATGGACCGTGCTCACAAGCTGCTGTACTGTTGGATCCACAAGGTTGCTTCCACGTCGTGGACAGCGGTCTTTAGTAGTCTTGCCAACCACACCCACGTGCGACAATACTACAGGTGAGAGCTTGTCACAGAGTGGATGGAAGGCAAGTTGAGGTAAACATTTTTGCAGCTTTTATTGGGGGTGGGAAAGATCATAGATGGAGGCATTTTACAAAAAGGACCTGGCCACAGTTTATGATTATGAAGAAGTAATCTCAACAGTTTTTGAATATCCATCACAAGCAGTGCATGATTTGAACAATACTTTTATAATGAAGAGAAAAATTCTTGTTCAAAATTTGCAATGCCGATGAGAAATATTCAAGAACTGTTAAGTGTATCTATCACATGTAGAAGATTAAATTACCACATTTCTTCAAGTCTTAAGATGCCATCGATTGTAAGTTATGCCTTAACTTTTCAGTATCACCAAGATAAAAACTAGTCGGGAATTTAGTAAATTACAATAAAAATCTGGAAAAATGTGGTTTTACTCAAAATATGAAATATAATAATCATTAAAACAGTAAATAATAATG
>CABFVX010004279.1:0-31335 GCA_902151425.1 Timema shepardi | reverse complement strand
TTTGTAGCTGTGTAATATATTTTATGATTACTAGTAAATAATGCTATACAAATTAAAAAAGCATGTTTAGTTAAATTTTAAAAATTATTAATATTCATAAAAAAAGATTAATGGAAAAATGAGGGTGGAGGTGGGGGAATTAGAAGGATGTGATATACTTTTAGTCAGTCTACTACTTTTGTTCAGTCCACTACTACTTCCTTTCAGTCTTGGTTTATAAAATTTTACCTCTGTTACTGTCATAATATCAGGTCGTATTATATTCGAGACCATTTGTGTTTCATGTTGAACATCTCAAAAATTTAGTCATATCATATTTGAGGCTGTACTATATTCGGGTTAATACGGTAATCATTTTTTACTAAACTGTCTTTGTTAGAAGTTTAAGGTGTTAACTGTAATTGTGAAGAACTGAAAAAAATCACCAGTTGTTTTGACCTTGAGCTTATTATTAGACTGGCCACACTGTTCCAGCCATAACAGTTGCACTCATGGAAAGTACATGGAAGGGGGAGGGGGAAACTGCTCTCTTCAATTTGACCTTGGGGTGACTAGCTTATATGCTCATATTAACTCCCTCTTTCTCTTTGTTTTGTCATTAAGTCTACTTATAGACAAGCACAGTGGACCGGCAAGTACAGTCCCAGGTGCTACAAAATATACCTTGGAATCTGGCATTTTTTCTATGGAAAATGTTAGGCAGTGCATATAATACGAGAACAGTTTTTGAAAGAGTAATTCTAGGAGAAAAACATCACATTATATACAAGCCAATATAGTATCAAGTTTTTTGTTTTTAAGATTCACATAATTGTCACACACTACTCCCAAATAATTAGGCATAAATACGCGACGATTATGCGGTGAAATACGATATGAATGAAGTTGTTCGGACAAAAGTTGGAGTACTTGAGAAAGTAGAGGAAGCAAGGCTGATGGCATATGGACATGTAATATGAGGATGTTGTGAGCCCATGAGATAGTCGAGGAAGCAAGGGTGAGATAGCATGGACATGTAAGAATAGTGGAAGTAGAGAGGAAGATCAAGGCATTTTACTAAACTGACCTGGTCACAGGTTGGAAACAGCTCATGATGATATGTTTATTATCATCTTAATATAAGGTGTACACAAGAAAGGTTGTGTTAGAGAAAAAAAGCATCTATGTTAGTATAGAGATGGAAAAACCTGAAATGAATGGCATGTGTAAACCCATCTGCTGTGCACTCGATTGAATGAAAGCTTGACAAGCCCATCTATTGGTAAGACAAAAACCTTAGATTGTATGAACACTGCTGCAGGCAATGTGTGTAGCAACTCTGTTTAAATAAAGGGCAACGATAGTACAGAACACTCTTATTGAAATTCGGTAAATTACCGGTATTCTAAATTACAATTTTAGTACATCATAGATTATTAGTGAAATTTGCCAAAATTATAGGAGTTTGAATTTGATGCTAAATTATAAACTGTATTACATTTTAAAAATTATTGTGTCGGTTAATAAATGTATTCATTCCACACAGATCAATCATGAACATTCAAATTAAGCTAATATTTACTTTAATACTTCAATAGTGAAAAATACAAAATTAAAACCACTTTTATGCGTGGACAAATTAAATAAATAACTCTTGGTTTTTTTTATATAAAAAAACTTGGGGTTGTCTTGTATTCAGGTAAATTTAGTGATACCTGACAACAAACACGACTTGACTTCAGGTATTTCCATGCCTGAAACAAAACAAAGCAAAACATAAAATAATAATGCCTGTTTTTTTTTCTCTAAACCTGTCTCTCTACCTAGATGCACTCAATGGGAAGTTTGAAAAGTGGGTTTGTCATGGGTGAGAGATATATCAATATGGTCATATACTGGTCCAGACATTACACACATGTCCAAACAAGGTGAAAGTAACTAAAATGATACTTCAAGTTATGGGAATTACCAAAAATAAGGTAATTGTATTATATTTGGAAGAAGGTACAGGAAATGGTGGATAGAAACATATAAAAGGGAGACGAACACAATATGGCCTTTACAATGAAAAGAAGAACACAGTTCACACTTTACACTGCTGACAATGGACAAAGAAGATAATGGATGTCCCTTAAAGAAAATGGATCGTCACCGCCCAATCCCCCGACCTAGGTTTCATTCTATCGGAACTCATCAGGGAGGAGTGTGAAAAGCGCAACACAACTTCCTAAAAGAGAAAACCAAAAAACACAAAAGAGGAGAAAAAAGGAAAAAGGTAAAGAATAATAGAACACATAGATAGGAACAAGTAAAAGGTATAACAAAAAGGACAAAAATAAGGTAATGTGTTATACTTGGAAGACGGTAACGAATAGGTGGGTAGAAACACACAGAAAACAAACACAATTTGGCTTTTACAATTAAAAGAAGAGCAAATTTCACACTTGACATTGCTACCATTGGACAAAGAAATAATGGCAAATTGATCATTACTACTCCCTAATTTACATTCTACCTGAACTCATCGGGAGGGAGTGTTAAAAACAACACAACTTCCAAAAACAGGGGAGGTAAGGGCTCAGGGGGAAGGTAGATTTTTTTTTTGGTAAAGAATGATATAATACTTGGATAGGAACATGTAAACAGAACAAATAATAATAAATATCAATTCTGAGCAACAACTTCACATCACAGTTTCTTCTTGTCTTTTCTTTCTTAGTTTCCAAACCTTAGTCTATAGATAACTAAAATCACAAACTTCTACAACAACTAGTCACCATCATCATCAACATCATCCTAGCTCTAATCCTCTCACTTGCACACTTGCTATCTGTTCCTCCCATCTCTTCCTTCGTAACCATTTATCTTCTTGGAATCCTCTCCCCTTCCATCCTCATTACGTGTCCATACTATCTCATCTTTCTTTTACTATCCTTCAAATATAACCAAATTTTGGTAATGATATAATATTTAATTGCAGAGAAATCGCGGTGCTGGCCCCGAAACACATTACCGAAATAACAAATACATCATCAAGTGTCCACTACTTCAAGTTCTTGCTGGTGCGTCACCCGTTTGTGCGGCTAGTTTCCGCCTACAGAGACAGGTTAGAGGACAACTCTCGCTTCACATCCCAGGCGTGGGTGTACGCCCCACAAATATTGTCCTTCACAAGACCAGGGCAGGACCACTGGCAGCGTATGGCCACAATATTCCGTGACCACCGCCTAATGGTCGTCCCCACTTTCGAGGAGTTCATCCGCTGGCTAATCCGGACGCCCCCCGGACGTTATGACGCACATTGGAATCGTTATTACGACCAGTGTGCGCCGTGTTCCATCCATTACGATGCCATCCTTCACCTTGATGGTAATGAGACAGAAGAACTGGACGACTTGTTGTCCCGAACAGAGATGAAAGAGCCCAGAGTGCTCCAGGAAAGTTTTGGTGGACCAACAACGTTCCAGGTCACCTGTGACTACCTGGGTCAGCTCTCTAGACAACAAATCCACTCTCTCTATCACACTTACAAGGTGGACTTCCTCATGTTTGGTTATTCTAGTGAAGAGTACATGTCCTGCGGTAAAGACGCTCGACTACTTTCCAAAAACACCACCTAACAAATATAAATATGTACTAAAATGAATAAATTGATTATGATTACCAACTCTTGTTTCATTAGTAGGCCACCCAGTAGTTAATAAATAAATTATGTCATTGATAAAACAAGAAGAAAAACCTAACGAAATTGCGGTTCAATTAATGTACTAGAAGGAAACAGTTATTAAATCAACCAATTGGGTTAGAGAGCAGAATAAGTTTACTCTTAAATCAAAATGCAAATTAAAATTGTCAAGTTTGGAAAGGGAAGAAAAAACCACTCTATTAGGACTTGTTTGGGCGGGGTGACAATAACACTTCCCAAGTTATAGAAGGTAAGATGGCACCAAACGGATATTATAAATCATAAATTGAAAAGAGGAGAGAAGACCAAGGCTTACACGCTGAAAACTGAAGGCCTCAAAGTTCACAATTAAAAACACAACTAAACACATAATTATGAAATTTTCAAAGTATATTAAACCCCTTCTTAAGCAGAAGAGAGTAAAACACCAACTGGACTATGGAAGCACGGCGGTTAGAGGTATATCATGGTCATCACTTGGATTCTGTTGTTGCCTGTTTCTTGATTTATTTATTTTTGCTTGGATTATGTTGTTTCCTATTTCTTGATTTATTTATTTTTGCTTGGATTATGTTGTTTCCTATTTCTTGATTTATTTATTTATTTTTGCTTGGATTATATGGTTGCCTGTTCAAACTTGTGTCTTTTGACTCTTAGTAAATGGATGTAGGCCATGGTTTATAACTGGGTGCCAAACTTTAGGGGGCGCACAAGAGGACCATATTTCTTAGGAGGAAACATTTATTTGATTTACACATGACTTAAAAGGTGACAAAATTACACTATTTTTTATTGTGTTTATTCTGCTTATAAAAATGTGAAATGTGTAAACCACAATTGATTTCCTGTCATACATGCATTCTAGTGTAGTAATTTGCTAACAAACCCATAGTTACTTTAATTCTTGTCTGGCTGTCTTGGCGTTTCATTCCCACGCTTGCTGTCAACTGTTTCATATATAGCTTCTTTTCAATGATTCTGTGTGTTTTAAGTGACTCATTTCCAAATTTTAGTCTGTAAATATGAGTAGGAAATTAAGTGGTTCCAAGTTCAAAAAGTGTGCTACTGAGAAAACAACAGTAAAGTTGAACTATTAAGAAAATTGTCGAAAATATAATCTTTTTACATCAATTTACAACCTAATTGACTACTTCTAAATGTTCACAATGTCCTATAGCACTCACCATATGAGAGCCCTGCGGGGCTGTCATTTCCAAATTTTTATATTGTGTTTATGTAAATGTATAAAGTGATTTTCAAAAATAAATAAGACTTATAAAACAAACAAAAAATGTTGTTTTTATTTACCATGCCCCTAAATATAGTGTCTAGTAATAAATAATCAAACTAACCAAAAGGTTTGCTAATCAGTGTGCATTTTCCAATTATAAAATGTAGCTACTAATAGTTAGACAAGCTTATCAAAATTAAAAGAAGAGAGGGGGATGGCGTCTAGATATCTATGCTCAGGATGGCAGCCACATAAGCCCGGGGTCTGGATGGACGGAATGTTGTATTTATATTATATTTTGAGTATTGGATTATTAAATTATCAGTTATTATTTACTATTATTGTTTTTATCTAAAGTTGATACCTGGGAGTGGAAGAAAGGATGGATTTGATTATATATTGATGAGCAAGTTCTCACCTACGAAGCACTACCAGTTATCTGACAATATCACACCTATAGTTATCTGACATTAACACAATAACAATTTACCCGAGTTATTCGACAGTGACAATGTCTTCTTCACTTTCCATCTCTTCATTACCAGTCTTCCTTTTATATTTGAGCACCCCCCCATCTTGGATGTTTGTAGTCTTCAGTTTTTTGTGTGGGTTTTCAAGATCCTCCTGGGCCTCCCTCTTCCTGTGAGGCTCTTTGACTTCAAGCACATCCTCTTGAGGAATCACCTCCATCACATCATCCTCATCCTCAACCTTTTGTGCTTCTTTCTCTTCCTCATTGTTGCCTGCAAGAAATCAAGAATATAAGGTGGGTCATGATTTTTTTCTTTTAGTATAAAATACTATTTGTAAACATTTCTTTTAGAAATCTCAAAGATTCTGATTAATACATTTTGAACACGATTTTAGTCAATTTCCATGCAACAAATCTCTAATAAAAAAATAATAATTTGTTTTTATATCATACGAGTGTGCGAAGTACACCTTTTCCATTCAAAGTGAACTCAAATCGAATATATTTAATATTCTAGAAGTTGAATCAAAGTTTGAATATTTTTTGTTGGTTTTATGCTCAAAAAAGATTATATTTTGGTTATGTATATAACCTTATACTTTAAAATCACTTGAAAATATTTATTGCACAATTGTGGCTAGTATTTAGTTTTATTCTGATAAATAAATTTATTATCACCAGTTACAATTCAATTATTCCAGATTGTACGGTTATGTATTTGTGTGAAAAAACAAAGTAAATATCATATTAATAAAAAAACTTGTTTGATTCTCGCAAGATAATGGAGCAAAAAGGATTAAATTAGGGACAAGAAAACCCGAGTACCTCGGACCCATAAACATATTGGAGAACATATCAGATTAAAAAAAGTTTATTTTTAAAAATTTTAAGTTTGAATTTGTTTTAGACCTTCAATACTGACCAGTGATGGTTCAGCACATTATAACATATGAAAAACTTAGTCAAACACTATGCCATTAATTTATTATTCTGTTATATTCCTATTTCCCCTTTTATGTCCATAATTTTTTTACAAGATTCAAATTAGTAAAAATAGTGGATTTGAGTGATAATAAGAGAGAATTTGTGTTTCTGTCCTTTTTCACAAAGTGAGATAAGGTTCTGTTTAGAAATATTCACCCACCATTTGTCACAGGCCTATCATCCTCCGATTTAGGTTTTAACATCTCAGGATCAGCGACAACTTCAAACTCTGGACCATCTTTAGGAGCAACCCTGGAAAAAAAGAGAAAATAAGCTTTTATTTTAATATGGTATAACTCTATAAGGAAAACCTCTTTTCGCTTAATGAGGTAATTGTATTATATTTGGAAGAAGGTACAGGAAAGGTGGATAGAAACTTTACACTGCTGCCAATGGACAAAGAGGTAATGGATGTCTCTTAAAGAAAATTGATCGTCACCGCCCAATCCCCCGACCTAGGTTTCCTGTACCTTCTTCCAAATATTATACAATTGCCTCATATAGTGAAAAGAGGTTTTCCTTATTGAGTTATTTCAAGTTTATTTGTAATTCTAGTTTCAATTTTGAGTTTTTGAAGGGTTTCAATGTGTTCATTAAAACATTTACAAGATTGTTCGTGAGGTGAAAGTTTTATAAATGAGCATGCACTGAAATGGTCGAGTCCAAGTTTCTCATAGAGGTGGGAGGGTAGGGTATTAGGCATGTTAGATTTTCTACACTTAACAATTTTATATATATATAAAAGGAGATTTTATTCATGCATATATCTTTTGCCCAACATAATTATGATTACAGATAAAGTTGTGCTTTTCAAGTAGGCCTAATTTTTGAATTTGAATAATTATGCTTTGTTTATGAGGTGAAAGACTCGACCATCAAATCCTCAAATACTTGTCAGGAGTCGGCGGATTTGAAGATCCGAGTGGCCCATCTCTAGTTTTACTCACCTATGACTTATATTGACTGTCAACTCATAGTTCTGTACATAGTCGTCAACAGTGAGGATGGAATCATCTCTGATTCCCATCTCCTGGAACAAAAGTAGTCAATGGTCGGGTGATCAACTTTATTCGAACAAAAACCCAATATTTTTATTTTAACGCAAATTCAAGTATATTTATTAGTCACAACTTACACACAGTTTCTTATCGTTATTTTGGTCAGTCTCGCCTGGTTCACTAGAAATGATGATATTTCCCGTCGCCTCCAAGATGGCATCTGGCTGAACCATATTTAAAGCTTTTTTCAACACATTCTCTGTCAACATCCTGACAGTCATAGTGTTGACGTCTAAAAATAAGGTGACCTGCAAAAGATTAATAACAAATACACAAACCATATAACTCAGCTTCAATTCTAGACATTAAAAAGTTGGAATTCACAGTTTGAAGTTATAGAGGAAGTTTTTTTTTTTTACCACAAACTAAAATCATTTAACTAACTTCATCTCCTTTTGATGGTTAAATGGTCTAAGGTACTGCTCTCACTATATACTGGACTACCAATGCCAGGGAGATAGGGGTTCAATCCTGGTTGGGTGTTCCCTTTCTCCATGCAAATGAAAGTACACTTCCTCTAAATTAAACCTTCCGCTTACCTAACCCAATAGCGTGATTGGTATATAAGGGTGTAGCCCGAAAGGGTAGTAAAACGTGGTGATAAAAAAATAATTTGGTTAGTTGCATTTGTGATTTGTGCCAGTTCTTGCATGGTGCGTGGTTTTAAACTTGAAAAACTATTTTTCTTTAGTTAAAAATAAATAAAATAGGGCAGTGGTAAACTGCAGATAACTGAAATCACAGATAGTAAATCAATGGATATGGGGGCCTTACTGTCTTATCATATTATCACTCACTCATAGTTTAAAGCAGTCTCTTTGATGGACGTGTGTAATCGTCAGCTATATATGAGCAACCAATAGTATCGCGAGCTATCAGACATCACAATCATCTGGAACTCAGGAGGGCTGTTAAACTGCCAAGTATACAATACAAGATTGTAATAAACGAGTTAAACATGAATCCTGGAAAGGTCAGTGGTAAAACGTTGGTGCGCTAAACCAAAGGTACTGGGTTTAATCCACAGGTGTCATTTCTTCAACTAATTAAAATACATTGAAATGTGAGAAGAAGAACTGGATTTTCCTGAGATTTTTTCTCGCGGCAGGTAGGCTAATGCAAGAACTGGACCGGTATCCTTTGTTGAGGTACCCACCTATCTCCCAAACTTCATAGTGACAGTGTACCCCAGACAATTTTTTTGAATACCATTTCTATCTTCTTGGGACCTGGCACCTCTGTGTGTAAAAAAAACCTAGGCAATAATTAGATACACAGTCACAAATCATCCAAAGTTTGATCCCCCATCGGTAGTGGTGTTTGTTTGGAAGATATTGCATTAGGCTGGTTTTATTTTTTGTACCCACTAGAATTTCATCAACACTAAGCTGCTGATGAGGTGTATAGTGGTGTCTAAATACTCTATTTGCACGGTCTACAAGAGGTTAGTATCTCTCACACAGATCATATCCAGGTTCTTCGCGGCCCGACAAAACTTCGTTGTTCACAAGATGGAAAAACCAAAGCAAATGAGAAAATCGGTGTTTAGTAAACATTTGTCCGAACCAAGGGGCGGCTTGTGAAGACAGAGTAGACCAGTAGGATGCAATTGTAGGCCTTATAATTCCCATATTGAGGGTACATGCAAGAAAGCCTTTGATTTCTTGCATTGTAATCCTATTTCAGTTTTTTAATGGAGTAGGAACATTACCTGTTTTGCTTGCGATGAACTGTTGGGCATATAGATTTGATTCTGTCGCCATGATGGAAAGAATAAAATCAGAGAAAAATAAAAACTACGGGAAGAGAATCGGGAGGTGGCATGTGTTTAGGCCCGGTGAGCTCTTGAAAAGAGAAGGGGAGAGGAAGAGGTTGCTCAGGTGACAGAATCTCCCTGTCGTCTTCATCATCACTGTCAGACAGGTTATGAACAGCTGGATTGCTAAGATCTGGCACATTAACATCATCACTAGTGATGTCAGAATCACTTTCATTCACAAAGTCATTGTCAATAGTATCTAAATAGTCTAAAATGTCCGAGTCATTTAGCCTTGAACTTGGACCAGCGATTGCCTACCTAAAATATTTCAACTAAAAAACTTATAGATAATAAACTTTGAATATTATTATTATTATTAGCACCGCGTCTTACTACCCGTTCGGGTTATACGCACTTACGCTAATGTGTAGTGGTAGGGTGATTGTGAGATGAAATGGAGGACCTACAGTTTAACGTGGGATCCGAACCACGGTGGAGGCCTGGCATTCCCCACATTCACAAGATGTCTTGTCAGAGGTGGAGGAAGGGTTTGGTAATCAGATAAATTTATGCCGGGACCGGGGATTGAACCCCGGCTGCCAGCATAGAAGTCTGACACCTTACCCCTAGACCGCCAGGTCACCCAATTGGTGTTAAAGAGTTTGATCAGGTTTTTGGGCCTACCGTTGGTTTCTCCGAGCAGACACAACAGTTCTTGACAGGCGGCACAAACACTTTCTCGGGTACCACCACGTAGCCCCTGGGGTTAGGTCTGAGCCTGACGTAGACAGTCTTGCACCTGTCGAGTCTCTCCTGCAGCACATTGAATGCATGGAGCACAACAAGACCCGCCACAATTGCGTTGGACGTTGCGATTGCTGGAATGATGTTTCCTGCCATAGCTGTGGACACACAGGTAGAGTAGTTTTAAAACCGGTCACCTGCAGTGATCGAAAGCGTTCACTTGTTGGAAGTGGAGTTTAGTGCAAGGAAGGTGGTTGAGTGTAGGCCATTGTCCATTTTTTCAATTCAAAGTAAAGTCAAACCCAATAATATTAAATATTATTGAAGCCGAATTGAAGATCAAATTTAAAAAAAAAAAGTTTTATGTTGAATAAAAATTAGGGATGAACGAGAATGACTTATTTTGGGATCGGGACGAGAAATTAGTCAAAATATCGAGATTCGGGACGGGAAATTTTAAAATTACCCTTTATAATATTAGCTTTAAAATATATTGGTTTCTAAAGTAATATGATAAGACTTGTTAAAGCTATAATATTATTAAAACCCGCTTTGTTGGCTGCATGGTCAAGACACCACCCTCGCAATAGACTAGACTGCCAATGAGGGGGATATTTAGTTTGAATATGGTCAGGTGTACTAAGGGTGGTTTTTCCTAAATGGTTTCCCACTCTCTCTCCACACGAATGCAGGTACACCTCTAAATTCAATCTTCCTCATGGTAAAATAACCTCCTCCCCATACCAGACACCAAGTTTGCTAAATAGCAATGAAGAAGACTGTCTACAAAAGAGATTAAGTGACGAGTCAGCAGTAATTGCTAGAACATGAGCGCCGCCAGCCCTTTGTTTTATTTCTTGGAGCATTATCTTTTGTTTCCCACCCGAAACTTTTCAGGGAAATCGGTTAATCCCGCCGACCAACAGGAATAGGTAAATTCCCCTCCCGACATTTTCCCGAGGGTTCGGGATCTCGTCCACCCCTAATAATAATATTATGGTTTCATAACTATGTAAATTTAGGTATTAAATATAATTTACAAAATGATATATTTCCAACATATCTTTTGTCCTAAAATCATAAATTAAGTTATCACAAAATGTTATTTAATTATGTTAGAATTTCGTCATGTGAACATAAATTTGTGATGACATAATAAAATTTGAACATAAAGGTATATTTTAACTTTAAATATTTTGATTGGCAAAATTACTTTGACAATCGAATCCCGAATTTCAATAAGTTGAATATCCAAAATGAAGTCAAAGTCTTTAAAGTTTCACACATCCTTAGTTCTAACAAAGTTGGGAGTCTAAAAACATAAATGTTTATCGATTTATAAAATCTTCCAATAATATGGAAAGTAAATTTAAAAACAAAGAAATGGAGTAAAAATATGGAAATTTACATTGATGAATTGCCTAAATAATAAAGGTCGATATAAAACATATAAAGAGAACAAACATTATATAACTTTTACAATGAAAAGTAGAATAAAGTTCACAGTTCACACTGCTGCCACTGGACTAAGAGGTAATGGTTACCTCTCTAAAAAAATTAATTGTTAATGCCCAATCCCCTGATCTAAGTTTCATTCTATTGAAACTCATCGGGATCGAGGGTGAAACGCACGATGCAACTTCCTAAAGAGGAAACCAAAAAAACACAGAAGGGAAAACAACAATGGATGTAAACAAACCTATATATAATAGCCAACTAGCCCTGTTGACTCCAATAGAGGATCATAATTTAATAGTAATGGTAAACACCAAGTTTTTGACAAATATTTTGTTCCAAGAACTACAACTTTATTTTATTCAAAACTCGCCTTGCTGGCCGAAGGGTTTAAGGCATCACTTGTGTCAGACTATCCTGCTGATTAAGGGAAGATCAGGGTTCTAATCCCGGTCGGATCTACTGAGGGTAGTTTTACCTAAGTGGTTTCACACTCTTCTTTCAGATAAATGCGGGTAGATTACCTATAAATTGCTTCATTCCTCATCCATACTCCAATAGAGTAATTATTAGGAATGGATGAGATTGACATTTTACTATCAAGACAGAAACAGGACGGAAAATGAGTCAAAATATCGAGATCGGGACCGGAACGGAAAATTATAAAAATGATGCTTCATATTAATTTTAAATTAAAATTATATATCTTTTTATACTAATATGGTAATGCTTGTAAAAGCTTTAAAATTATTAAATATAATACGAATAATATATCATAAAAACATAATAATATAGATAGGAGTGTGTGAATAACATTTTTTATTGAAACAAATATTGAAAAGAGCAAATCAAATAGCTAATTTTAAATTAAATTGAATTAAAATTTTAAATTAAATTGAATTAAAATTTTAAATATTTTTTACTCTTCTTAAATGTTATTTATTTTAACACCTCTTGAAGGTTATCTAGGTTTGAAACACCTTATATATTCTTTAGTTCCAAAACCCTTAAAGATGATCTAGGTTTTAAACCCCTTGATTATTATTTAGATATGAAACGCCTAAAATGTTCGCTAGGTGGGTTACCATTTAAATATTCTCAGTGTTTGAAACATCTCTTCTTTAATGTAATTTAGAATCGACAGCCCCTAACTTGTTTGTATCACCACAGGCAATAAAATACGCCCTCCCCCACCAAGTTTGCTACAGAACAAAGAAGATGACTCTCTCTAATAGAGATTGAGCCAGTAAGTAGTACTTGCTGGAACAATGAGGACTTTATTTCCCAGGCTGAACTCTTGCCAGGAAAGGGATTTTCCCGTCTGACTCTCAGGAATGGATAAATCCTCGACATTTCCCCAAGGCCACCCCTAGTAATTATCATACATGCATATAGCCCGGTAAAGGCAGTATGAGGCAATGACAGAAAAAAAACAACCAAAAAGCTTTTATTTGACTTTGAAAATATTTTCAAATATTCACTTTGTACTGGAAAAACAGGCTTCACACACTTCCGACTTATGCCTAGAAATCCAGAAGGCATTACAAACAGGGTCAATTGTTTGTGGGCACCGGATCCCTCACCCCAAGAGGGGTTACAAGTAGGGACACTCACATTTAACATCGAAGAGAGGAGTCTGAGGAATATTGAAGACTTGGGCTCGTAGATTGGCGCTGGCCGCCACAAAGTTCATCGAGTCTTCGTCGTCCTTATCCCACACAAGGTGGTCTTTTTCCTCGATCGACTGAAAACAGAAACAAAGGAAGCGTCTAGACTTGCACACACCATGGCTGTCTTTAGTTACAGGCCAGAAAGTTGAATGTGGCAACTCTGCTTGTAGTGACGATTTACAGTTTTCTTCATTTAAAAACTGTCACTTTGAACGATACCGACAATTAATCTAAACATGATTTATGTATATTTTTAAACAAAATAATTCAAAGATTGAAAACTACAACAAACATGGAAATAATACTACTATTAGCACCGCGTCTTACTACCCGTTCGGGTTATACGCTCTTACGCTAATGTGTAATGGTAGGGTGATTGTGAGATGAAATAAAGGACCTACAGTTTAACGTGGGATCCGAACCACGGTGGAGGCCTGGCATTCCCCACATTCACAAGATGTCTTGTCAGAGGTGAAGGAAGGGTTTGGTAATCGGATAAATCTGTGCCGGGACCGAGGATTGAACCCCAGACGCCAGCATAGAAGTCTGACACCTTACCCCTAGACCACCAGGTCACCATGGAAGTAATAATTTTAAAATAAAGTTGCTAGGTAAAGATTATGTACCATTTACAAAGTTGATTAGAATATTATGATTAGAATTACAACAGAGTAGGGGGTTACTTGCTAAAAGCCTAGAAAGAGCATATATTATTGCAAGTAGATTGAGCTAAGTCTGGATCCTTACGAATGTATCATTTTATAAACCACTGCGTTTTAATATCTATTAGTATACACCTACATACTGATCAAACTAGTGGTTTTAGGGATGAAGGTTATATTTATATGAAGTTTACCTACATTTGCATAGAGGGAGAGTGGAAAACCATTTTAGATAAACCTCAATACACGGGGCCGAGTTTAGTCTATCTCTCCATCATCAGCATTCTAGTCTACTGCGAGAGTAACACGTTAGACCATACAGCTTCCAAAGTGGGTGCACAAGAAAGGTTTCTTCGGATTTTTGAGCTGAAGAAACTTATTTTCGAACTTTTCTGTTTGTAAAACATAAATAGATTATTTTAACTGTCAATAATTTTACTAGTGAAATGTCATAATTTTTGAAGCAGATTTTTTTTTCTTCCGAAGATGAGTGAGTCATAGTTTCGAAGCTGTCTGGGGTCTGGTTGAAAGATCTTATCACATTGAATCTGATATTTTCTCAACCCCTTGAATCTATAATATCCTTAAGGAGGTACCTGGAACTTCATCTTGAGGCGATTACAGCTCTCGGAGAAAATCCGTCCCCACTCTTGAATACTCCAGACTTTTTGATTGTCCGGCAGTACCGTATCGTCGGACCGACTGCTACCGGCAACTACCGCCAACATAAACACACAAAATATTGACCCTAGATTACTTTCTTGGGTGACAATATGATTTAAATTTACAATTATTTAACACAAACACATATTATAGACAAAGTGTATCGCAGGTGTGATGAGTCTCACAGTGGCTGTATAATCAATCAATCACCTGCGTCAGGCAATTTGTCCAGGTCCAGAGGCACGGGCGGACGACGATGTTCCCCCCACAGCTTGTCCATGCTCAGCAAGTACTTCACGTCGTTGTGGAACAGTTTTTTGAACAGTTTCGCGGCGTTATACTGGCAGGCCTGCGCCCATTTCCGTGTGGACACTCGCTCCGAGGACACCACCTCAGAGTTGAGAGCCTTCTCCCCGGCGTTTCCTGGAAACAGAGCGTTGGTCAACGGAGCCCCGCTCTTCTTAAGGAGGGTTACAGGGTACACCTAGGATGGATTCTTTATCCGTCTTATGATTTTGAAATTACCAAGGATTAGAGTTGAGCCCCTCACGCCGATGCCAATTACAAAATAGTCTGCAGTTAAAAAACCCCAAATAACTCCAGAGTGTGAGCCCTCCATCAGACATACCGACCGAGCGCCCGGTGCCATTAGCAATGATAGTGCCAACATTCGGGGATAAACGGTGTCTTGTAGTCAGCACATAAAATTCCCCCAACCATTATTTTCAATTTTTTAGAACAGAGCTGCTACTTATTTATTTACGTAGCTGGAGTCACTGTGCTCTATCTAGCAATAGTTATTTGTTAGGTTCATCAAGTGAGAGAAAGCTTGAAATAGAGGGGAGGAAGTAATAATAATAATAATATTTAGCACCGCGTCTTACTACCCGTTCGGGTTATACGCTGGGAGAAAGTAGCTTGCCAAGGTCAACAGCCTGTTTGTGGTTAGCAACCAAAGAGTAGATATTACAGGGGTGTTAAACAAACAACCTTTAAGAGGTGTCAATCCTAAAGAAAGGGGCTTTAAACAGAGAGAAGTTTCAAGGAGTTTCAAAAATAGAGAATATTTAAAGGGTGACAAACATAAGGAACATAAGGTGTTTCATACCTAAATAATATTTAAGGGGTTTAAAACCTATATCATCTTTAAGGGGGTTTGGACCTAAAGAATATACAAGTGTTTTTAAAATGTAGATAGCCTTAAAGCGGTGTTAACGCTCTTGTCGGAAGGCTACTTTCTAATCCAATCCGTATTCAAGGGGTAGGTTACAGTAAATTACTTAACCCTAGCAGTTTTAACATTATTTGATGTCTTTTTATTTGTGACAAATAATAATGATTATTGTAAAGACCTAAGTTTTGACTTTCAAAAGTGACAGCTGCTAAACATGTTTTTTGCAGATCATATGGTTTGGCGTACGGCTGCATACTGTCAGGCAAAACTGAAGTGGTGGTATATATTTTAGCTACTAAGAACCGACTCAAACGTGAATTTTGGAGCCCTTGCACGGCCTTAGTTGCAATGTATTTATTTTGGGTTTGGTTCAGTTGTAGCAATGCAACAACAACCAAATTGCCAACAGTCTGTAAGTACTTACGTACTTGTGGATAACCTAGGCAACTCTGCTCTGCCATGCATGTTAGCATTTTACATATGATAAGAAGGTGTGCAAGAGGCTAAGATCGCCGAGCGGAGAAGTTTTGGTGTATCCCTCACCTGCAGCCTCTGGGTCGGCTGTATCCGGTGAAACGTCTTGGTCGGGATCTTCCTCGCCAAACAATTGACTGAAATAAATAATATTAAGTGTTAACATGTGTTCAGTCTCTGAACTGTATATATTTAATATTGTAAAATAGCCTCTGTGGAATAGTTTGTTTAATCTAGTTCATTTTGATTTAGTTCCCTATTTTTATTGGTTTGTATGTGTTCATTGTTCCTTGTTATTTGGTTCCCGCCAATTTTGAATTTCCCTCCTTTTTTTGTGAGTGGAAAGGAGGGGGAAGGTAGGTCGTTGGTTGCTTTTTGAGTTCAGTTCAGTGTGGGACTCTGTTCGCGTTGGTTGTCAGCTATGACGTCCACAGCTTTTGCTTTGTGAATTCGTATATATGTGTGATTCAGTGCTTCAGGCCCTAAAGGGGCCTCTTTGCTCCAAAACCCCTGCCAATCTTCGAGAATTGCCGAGGAATTAACAACCTTGTTCCCTATTCCTTCCTTTACTAACCCACAAGGTAAACCTACATTTTCGCGGGACCTTATTTAGTAGAAGGTAAGCACTTGTCACATTTTTATATACAGTCCACCTTTTATCGTTTTGGTTGTTGTTGTTTTTGATGCTAATAGTTTGTTGACTGAAAAGAACAACATGTTTGCAAATTCATTGAGATTGTTCAAATGAAACATTGAAACGTTAAGATTTAGAGATGGGTTGAAGCAAAATAATAATTTTAACTTCCTATATAGAATCCAAATCAGTGTCTTCCACAGGCCTAGAATGGGCTGACCGCTGAGCTAAATTTAAATGTTTGTTACACAAATCATCAAATATTATAAAGCAGGGATCGGCAACAGGTTGATTGATCCACTACAAAGGAAAACTATATCGTAAATAAAAGTCAATCTTTGAGTCTTCTAAACTTAAAATTATATTATGTACTTTAACAATAATATTTGATTGACCAAAATAGCCTTTAGTGGTCATAACCAATAATGTTATAAGAAAATGAAAGGTTATACAAAATTATGGAAATATACATATTTACTTTAGATATTTTTCTGGACCTTGATGAAGGTCGATTTTAAGGAATAAATATAAGAGGCACAAACTAAATAAAAAAGAATCAAAAGTAGAGTGGAGAGACAATGGATGATTGTGAAACCTTTGATAAGTCTATAAGTCAACCGGAGTCCCAAAAGGTTGTTGCAAAGTATTATACTGCCCACCCTCTTCCCTAACACCACCAGGCTCACAACATTTTCTGGGAAGAACACTGCAAACCCTGAGAATCATGTTCAACATTAAAGGTAAAATTTACTAGTACATTAATTCTTAAGTTGCTGTAGAAGATAGAAATAGTAATTTAAAAATTACAACATCCAACGTATGGGTTCTCTTTAAGGAAAACATATTCTGTTCACTTCTTGAGGTATGCTTTGATACAATTAGTGTTGGGTCGAATCCACTATTTTACATTCGAATCCTGAATCTGAATCTTGGGAAAACTTATGAACAAAGGCGTAAATATAATGTATAATAAAATAATATAAAATACAAATAGTAACTAACTGTTAATATTATTTCTTCCATTCAGCTAAGTGTTAAATTACTGGTCTGGGCCCTGGTTGAAGTTCAATCTATAATTATAATTGGTTTTTAACGACCAATAAACAGTTTTAGAGCTTGAAAACAAATTGCCCTTGAATTTGTTAATAATATGAGTCTCAAATCAGAAATGTTCTCAAATCCTTGAATCTTGAATATCCTTAGAGGAATAGGAACAAATAAAAGGGACAATAGGACTTTTATAATGAAGAGAACACAGTTCACACTTTAATTCAAAATACAAAAGAAAATAGTTCAATCTCAACTTCGATATTATTATTATTATTGTTAGCACCGTGTCTTACTACCCTTTCGGGTTATACGCACTTACGGTAATGTGTAATGGTAGGGTGATAGTTAGATGAAATGGAGGACCTACAGTTTAACGTGGAATCCGAACCACGGTGGAGACCTGGCATTCCTCACATTCACAAGATGTCTTTGGAAGGGTTTGGTAATCAGATAAATCTGTGCCGGTACCTAGGATTGAACCCCGGCCGCCAGCACAGAAGTCTGACACCTTACCCCTAGACCACCAGGTCTCCCAACTACGATATTGTTTATCTAAAGTCCTCAAAGCTTGAATATCCCTAAGAATTTAAGGGATTCCAAGATTCAAACGACCAAACTCCACAAATATATTTATAAATACGGCCAGTGGCCCACCTTAAGCTCTGTCTGTGTGATCTAATAATCATACATACTTGAATAAGTGCTTAGCCCAGACAATGCAGTGGATGGGCTCCGAGGGGGTGTTGCGGATAGTGCAACTCGGGTAGGTCTTCTGCTGTGCCTTGGGGAAGCACTCGTAGCAGTTGGTAAGCCCCTTCTTGATGAGTTCCACCTGGCCGTCGTAGCCCGCTGTGCCGCTCTCCACGAGCGGGACATTGGCCGCCAGACACATCCTGTTCACGTGGTTGCGTGCCGCGCGATTATCCAGAGCGTTCAACACTACACTGAATTTCTTGAAAAATCCTACGCCGTAGTTCAATCTGGAACACAATTCAACTGTAATAAAGATTTACATGCATAATCTGATTAATTTTTTTCCCATCGTGTCTCACTGAATGTGAGGGTTACAGTCCAGGGTTTAAAAACCTGGTTACTTTTAAAATACCCAACCAAGTTGGGTTGTATTTGGTTTTAGTGTGTTTTTATTTTTTGTGGTTTAGTTAAATACATTTTGTATGTAATCTGATCAAACGGATAATTCAAATATATAAATTGAGGCTGTTTGTGGAAGATGGGCACATCTGCAGAAATGTTGTTTTGAGAAAAACAATGTCAAAGTATTTGTTCTATAACTATTTTTTTATTTATAGTTCAAACAAGAAGACACATTTAAATTCAATACATTCTGTGTATTGAGAAAAGAAAGCAATACCAATTTGAAAGTATTGCTAAGTAACTTATTACAAAAAAATTTAGTCAAACTCTGTTTTGGTGCCTTTATTCCATAAAACGAATTTTCATGATTTTATTTTCAAATCGATCATCAAAACGGGCAACTATAGGTGATTCTTAAAAAATAATCAAACTTTATTAAGTTTTTATTAAAGTAGAAACATTATTTTAAAAAAATACAGCCTACGCATTCGTTTCCTCCTCTGGGTAAACCTCAACTGTATTGTCATTGCCCGGATTAGAAGGAGAGTTTTCTAAAAATTCAGAAATCCACACTACACTTTCGTCTTTTAAGTAATGAAATAAAGCTTCTTTGCCAATTTGATGGGAGCTGGAGGAACATTCTTCAGGTGTATCTTCTTCACAGTAGCCAAGACAGAGTGAGGTTTCCAGAAACAGAAAAGTGTATTAGTGGCTGTGAATGTTTTGCTGCATAGTAATTATTCTTCAGGTTCGTACTTTATTTGGACGTACAGTTGTATTTTAAACTCTGAATCCTTTGAAGTAGGCTTCTTCAATAAAATGATATGAAGCTGTTTTGAAGTCCTTTAATCGAGGGATTCATTAAAATTTCAAAGGGCTTAGGATTGTTGCGGCACAGAACCATAGCTTCAAGATAAGGTTCAGCTGTTTCTCCGACGGTTTTTGGTTTGTTATTAATCTGGTCAAGCCAAAGTTACGATCACACTGAGAGAACGAGTGTCCTCGCTCGGACAGAGAGAGTTTGTAAAATGGTCTTGCCGAAAACTTTGGCCGACCAGGAACAAAATGCTCTCATTGTAATGTTTTTATTCTGGCCGCCAGCAGCATCGGAGAGAAAAACAATATGAGTGGAACCAGGAAATAGTGAAATTTTCAATAAGCAATCATATATAAAAGATGCTACAGAATCACTGCCTTTTTTTGATGTTGACTCCATGAAATAATATCGAGATGATGAGTCGTCATTGTGTAGATGAATGTTAATAATATGCAGTTAAACTTATGACTATTACATTCCCGCAAGTAAAGTGTTGTCACTCTGCACAGAATAAAAATACCTAACTGAAATTTTCAGGGTTGCCAAATTATGTTGTGATGAATTCATTAATGTGTTCTCCGAAAGAAGGGCACATCGACCAACATAATAATGGAAAACTATAATGCAACAAAGCAATTCTTGGCAACAATACTGTATAAATTATCAGTTTAAAAAAAGAAGAAGACTGTGTATAAGGAATATAAAGAGAGGTGTGAGAGGAAGGAGAGACCACGCATCAAATTACTGGCAAGCCAGCTGCAGAATTGATCTGTTACTTTCTTTATTAACGATAAAAGGTAAGGACTTTTGCTATCTCATATTCCTTTTTTTGACAAATTATTATTCCTAGGGCTTAGCATTAATACAGTTTAGGTGGCTTTAAATCATATTATCCCAAGTGAGTTGCTAGTTGAACATATTTTGTTCAAGCAATTAAAACGCATTTTATACTCAAATGTATAAACTATGTAATTTCAAAACATGTGTATGTATAACTAGCGTGACCAGATGTCCCGCTTTGGGGTAATGTGTCTTGGTGGCCTCAATATTTTCCATGGGACGCACGGTTGTCCCACTTTGGAGGGTAGTTCATTTAGCAAAGTAAATTAGTAAAAACGTTATGACTCGTCTAGATGCTCTGTCGTCAGCCCAGTGCCTATCAGTCCAGTCTAGACGACGCAAATCCCCCTTCATCGTACCACACCAATGTGCCCAAAGCTATAGAGCTATAGTATTTGTTCAGACTCAAGCCTCCATCAGAAATATTCGTTTGGACTTGTTAGTCGTCAATGTTCATTACCAGTACACAGGATTATTGAAAGATCATTTGATCGGCCAGTAACCTCAACTGTGTTTATTTATTTCTAATGAGTTGTAATTAGAGTTTAGTAAGTTGTGTCGTATGTGCTTAAGTTTGCAAACAAATTTATTTAATAATGCCAAAAAGAAAGTGCTCTTTCAACGCCGACTTATGGGCTAAATATCCGTTCAAAAACTTAAAAGTGAAGCGAACAGTAGTGATGTCATCTGTAAAAAATGCCGTACTGAGTTTAGTGTTGAATATGTCATACAAAGCGAAGCAGTTACCTTCCAAAACTTAATTTTAAAAGTGGAGGGTCAGAATGTTTCTGCCATCAAAGTTACTGCAGAAATAAATAAAATTAATGCTAGATTTATTTTTCATGTACTGCGCAACTTAATGACAAACAAATGTCCAGGACCTGAAAAAGATGATTTTACCAAGAGTATTGTTCATTAAATGAGACATCATTACAATATTTAGAGCGGTGGACAACGCATTTCGAGAACTTTGAAATGTTTGAATGGGCAACTCTGAAAAAAAAACTCCAGAATGGTCTGATGTTCAACTAGCCATAAACTACCTTATCATTAAATCATTATTATTATTATTATTATTATTATTATTATTAGCACCGCGTCTTACTACCCGTTCGTTAGGGTTACACGCACTTACGCTAATGTGTAATGGTAGGGTGATTGTGAGACGAAGTGGTAGGACCTACAGTTTAACGTGGGATCCGAACCACGGTGGAGGCCTGGCATTCACAAGATGTCTTGTCAGAGGTGAAGGAAGGGTTTGATAATCAGATAAATCTGTTCCGGGACTGAGGATTGAACCCCGGCCGCCAGCACAAAAGTCTGACACCTTACCCCTAGACCGCCAGGTCACCTACCTTATCATTAAAAAACACTTTGATGCGTCTTCTGATAAATACCTTTTTGCTGAAATGATTTTTGTAGATAAATACATTAAGAGCCATATTTCAGTGTGGAATAAGAACAAATTAGAATCTGATCAACAGGGGCTTGAACTGCTTAAACATTTGAGAGAAAACTCCATAAGCCATCAGCACACCAGTAAAATCGCAAAATACATACTAGAACTGCCAGGAAGTAATGCAGCCGTTGAGAGAGTTTTTCTGCAATGACAAAAGTGTGGACATCGGAGAAGACCCAACTTAGGGTGAGCGTTTTAAGGTCAATATTAGTGACAAAAATTAATTTTGACTTAAGTTGCCAGGTCTTTTATTCAATCTTGTGCTCCTCACCAGCAATGTTAAAACAAATAAGTTCAAATATAAAGTATGAGTAAGACTGAGTCTGTATGAAACATAGAAATGTATACTTAGAATTTAGATGTTAAAATTTACTGGGTAAATAAATAGTGTGCTTTCTTTCCTATTTACTTGTATGTTTTTTAGAGGTTTATTTAGATAACAACGGCAAAATAATTGTAAAAATAAACATCTAAATTAATTGTCCATACGTTTTCAATCCCAACCCCCAACACCATAAAAAAAAAGAGTTTAGGTTTATGTAGGCTTTGCTTTCTACTGGTTTTAAACACATTACCATAAAAGAGAAAATTCCGAAATCAGGTAAATGCGAATTTTTTTAACTTATATCTTATTTGCAAAGGGTCAAGGATGGCCTAAAAATACGACTTGTCCGGCTTAAAATTCTAAAAAGATGTGGGGGGGGAGAGAGAGAGAGATCGGAGGTTCCTCAGTCCTGCCAGAGAGGTCTTCCATACCAATTACATCCCCCAAACCCCCTGGTACAAACATGTCCCGCTTTAGGGAAGAACAAATCTGCTCACGTTATGTATAGCACTATATACAAATCAATGTATTATTATTGGGTTTGAACCAAAAACTTTTCTACAGAATGACTAGCCATTTTCAAAAATACATTAAGTGTTTTTTTTTAATAAAACCTAGCTGGGTTTTTGGGGCTATGGAAAATTATAACAACCTTGGGTTACACGCAGATGTACTAATTTTACGCTAATGTGTTAAGGATGAGTATGGTTGCATTTAGAGGAAGTATAGCCACACTTATGTAGAGAAAAAGCGTGGGAAAACATCCCACCTGTGGTACACTCAGCCAGGACTCGAACCCCAATCTCCCAGTCCTCAGCAGTCCAGTCTATTGTGAGAGTGATGACCTAGACCATGCAGCCACCAAAACAGGCTTAAGATCAGTTGTTGATTCCTTCGATACCAGTAAGAATAAATGTTATCAAATTTGATATTTATTAACTACGTAACATACTTTTAGGATTGTATTTAACTTTGTATTATTGTAAATATGTTTTAATAGCCTGTGGGGCTCAGGGGGGTTAGGGTGAGGGGCCGAGGACGACCAAGGCAGGTTAGAGAAGTCACCACTAGAGTGTCATTCATAAACAACACAACACTTTTTAATTACAGTTTTACTTAACATTGTGATATACGATTTTCATAGAAAGCTGTTATTAATTTTAAAAACTGGAAATATTTTCCCACAATGGCATGATGAAATAAAACAATTACATTCTTTGGTATTTTTAGTATATGATGTAAGTATATACTCCATTCACGATAGGAATTGACTTCTGAAAGGTCTTTTTTCCTACCAATATTCTATTATATAGTAGATTTATGGTAGGGAAAAAGGCCTTTCAGAAAACAATTCCTACGGTGAACGGACTTTAAGTTATAGAAATCCACAAGAAAGTGTTATTGATGAATCAAATAAGACATATTTCTAAAATGCCAGATCTTATTGGTTTTCAATCAATTTTGGACTTCCTATAAAAATAAGGGTTTACGCACTCTGTGGACATTAGAGCTCACCTCTTACCTCTCTCAACACCGTTTCATGGTTTATGGTTGACTAAAGGTGGTATTATTATTATTATTATTATTATTATTAGCACCGCGTCTTACTACCCGTTCGGGTTATACGCACTTACGCTAATGTGTAATGGTAAGGTGATTGCGAGATGAAATGAAGGACCTACAGTTTAACGTGGAATCCGAACCACGGTGGAGGCCTGGCATTCCCCACATTCACAAGATGTCTTGTCAGAGGTGAAGGAAGGGTTTGGTAATCAGATAAATCTGTGCCGGGACCGAGGATTGAACCCCGGCCGCCAGCACAGAAGTCTGACACCTTACCCCTAGACCGCTAGGTCAGCTAAAGGTGGTATTGCCATGTGAGGAGAATGGAGAAGAGGAGCTTTTGGATAGGCTTATGTTCCAAATAAATACAGCCAATGGCTGGTAACTGCTTGTGGTGATGATGATGATTATAAAACTAAGAACTAACCTGACCATATTGCAGACTTCATAGCATATTTTGGGTGTCGAAAAGTAGGAAAAAGAGGACTGCCAATTTGATTTAAAAAAAGTAGGACACGTTAAAAACACTATATTCACCTCATAGTGCCAAAATAAAATAAATTAAAAACAACATTTTAATTAAGAACAATGTTTTTATGTTATTGAACCTGTAGCAAAAATAAGAAAGGAGGAATGCCCAACCATCACCAAACCCTTGCAATCCTCCTTTAATCCCCCCACCTCTTTAATTTATTTTCTCTTTAGTACAGTATTTATTTTATCATTTTAATACAAATCCTAATTTGGAAATAATGATAGTAAACAAAATAATAATGATGTTCATTATCATCAAAAGATGACTGTCTTCAACCTAAAGATAAAATATATTTAATAAATAATCTGAGAAACATCAAAATATTGTTTTTACCCCCACGTCTTACTACCCATTAGGGTTATATGCAAAAATTAAATTTAAACCACTCTTTCATGTTTTTTTTTAGTTTCTTCGATTCATATTGACTTGCACAAAAGTAGACCAACATTGTTATCTTCTTTTGGATCGGATTTTGTTTGTTTCTAATTTTCTCAAAAGTAGAGTCACTTTGTTCCAATATTTTGCACGTAGCTTCTGGCATAGTTTGAGCTATTTGCAAAGCTTACTGATAATTGATTTGTATTGCATTATTAATCCTTTCATTCGCTTCTGCCACTAATGACTTGTAAAATTGAACTTATGCTTAAGCTTCTGATTCTTGCTTTTCTAACGGGTTCTCTTTTTGAATTGCCTCTTTAGCTTCCTGCGATTTCTTTTCCAAAACTTTCCTATATGTTTGATACTCTTCATGTTGGGTTTTTTATTTCATCTTTATCTTCTTGATCCTGTTTCTTTCGTCCAGCCTCAATTATCTTCTCTTCTTTGAGTCCAGCCAAGTACAACTTATGGGCCCCGCGTCCTTTCTTGATGAAATTCTTCATGAATGGTACTGTGCTGCACTGAGAGTTGTAATGTTTAAGACCATCTTTGGTAGACTGTACGCCTCTGATGGATGCCTCGGAGAGACAGGTCCTGTTGTCAGTAAGATGATGTGATGTTTGTGAGAATCCTCGCTCAACATCAGTATTTCCATGAGGTAACACAGGGATAGCTTTAACAAGCCTTTTAATTCAGCCTGTTCTAGTTGGAAATACTTTGTTACAACACTACCTCCAAAAACAATTTTATAATCATTGAATTTAAAAGATACTGTACAAGCGTTTGGGCATACATCAAATTTATTCAAACAGTATGACATGATACATTATTTTGTTTTGCTAACTTACCAGCAAAAAGGAAGATCAACACATAAACACCTACAAAACAAACAGTTTCTTTCTTCTGGATGTCAAAAAGTTGGAGTATTTCCTCAAAAGTAGGACAAAAATGAGCCCTGATATTATTATACCCCTCTCAGGCATAACTGCATGGTTTTTAAAAAAACAATTCTAAATGTTTCTGAAATATTTCAATTTGCTCCCAATTACATCGAGCGCCTTGTTACAAAATATGGTCAAGGAACGCAACACTGCCTGTCTGTTAGATAAGAGATTAGGCCCTCCAAACCAAAATTAAATCTAAGACACGAACAAGACGACTAGAGGGCGACTTACGAAGTGATGCTGTCATGGTGAGCCAGTATGGTTGTGTCGGGGTTGAAGAGAAGAGCACTCTCTCGGGCCACCGCAGCCTTGGACTTCCCCACATGTTGCTTGTGGAACAAGAACTGGCGGTTGAGGTTGCTTACATCAATCGTGTCCAGATCGATCTAAACAATGCAGTCATTTGAGAACTATTCTGTATAAAATAATACCAAAGTGTTTTGTTATATTTGGAAGAGGATACAGGAAAGGTGGATAGAAACACAATATGGCTTTTACAATGAAAAGACGAACACAGTTCACACTTTACACTGCTGTCACTGGACAAAGAGCTAATGGCTGCCCCTTAAAGAAACTCGATCACTATTACCCAATCCCCTGTCTCAGATGTCATTCTATCAGAACCCATCAGGAGGGAGTGTGAAATGCGCAACGCAACTTCCTAAAAGAGAAAACCAAAAAATACAAAAGGGGAAAAAAGGAAATAGGTCTAGGTAAAGACTATTAGGACACTTCTAGATAGGAACATATAAAAGGAACACATAACATAGATGGCAAATACAGGGAATGGACATTGAATGTGAAATACCTCAAAAAGTGAAAATACATCACTTTCCTTAAATAGATATAATACCAGAGTAGATAATTATGTGAGCTCAGTATGTTTGTAAATCTTAAACTTAAAAGGTCCTTAAGCCTACGGTTTGTAATTTTGTGCATTCTCTCAGAATTCTTTGCCGTGTGATATTGTTGAACTAACCAATGAGAAGCTACAATTATTTCTCCAAACAAACCCATCAAAATAAAACTGTTTCAGAAAATTCAATAAAAAGAAATCAACATTTTCATGATTTTAATTCTTTTGTTTGCAGTCATGTTTTTACCTTTTAACCAAAATAACAATAGCTTTTGTCTATTGAATTTTTCTAGTAATTACTAATATTAAAGATAGATGAATCAAAATAAGATTATTTTATGTTAAATAGTAACAGTTTCTTACAATACAGTATCAGTGATACCTCAATTTTGATTCACATACCAATATTCATTAGTCTATTTTTGATTGGTTCTCTGTACAGACATCCGTAATGAAAGTAGGGCAATTCCATTTGTGACGGAATTACTGAATTCACTTTTTGTGTCTGCATTTTTGTATTTTATTGCACAAAAAAATTTGAATGGAAGTTTTTTTTATGAATATACATGCATTACAAATGCAAGCAAACACATATAGATTTAAGGAAATCTTAATTTATTGATAAAGAGCAGGGAAAAAATAAATAAAAATGGTGACGGAATTACAGTCTTGTCAACCACGCAGCTTCTCACTTCATTTCAATCACAAAGTTATGTGAATTAAGTAGATTAAAAAAAATTACAAATCTGAATCACCACTCCACTATGTTCTAAGTGAATAGTGACTATTAAAATATACATAAACATTAGCATATGTGACGAAATTATTTGTTCGCCCTTTAAAAAAATAAACTAGGCTATATACCTCAAACTAATGTGAAAATTTAAGCAATAAAAACAGACATACCTAATAGAAGATCTATAAATATGTAGCTAAGCACAACATCAATTTTTAAAAAAGTGGTTTGGCTTATTTATTTGAGGTGACTGGCTGAGAAATTGTAGAGATAGAAAAACACACACAAACATAATGAACACAAGCTTCCAGAGGCATAACCTGCTTTTTCAGGCAGAGAAATACATGTAAATAAGCTCATTATAAAAAAATTAGGTGATATAAACATTGTTCGGCTGATCGACACACTTGAATAGCCTAGTTATTCAGCTTAAAAACACACGAGGATGTGGATACTATTCAGCGCTCAAAGATGTGGGTAAAATATACCAAACTCTATTCCCACACATCTGAAGAACAGGCTTTAAAAAAGGTTTGATCATGTCAGAACTCTGTATAGTTAGGCCAAATACTTCCACTGATTAAAAAAAAAATTGCCCACCCCCCCTTTTTTTTCAACAGACAAAATACTTTTTGCTCAAGCAACCAATAATGCATTCATTAGAACAATGTTTAGAGGCTTAAAATTAAAATACAATGTGTGACGGAATTATACGTGATAGAATTATATGTGACGGAATTACAATAATTATTTGATGGCAACATAGTTTAGGTCTGTGATATAATTTTTATACCTCTATAAAATGAAAAGGATTAGAAATTAATGTTAAATACAAATTCATAAGTAGTTTGAGTTAAAAAAGAAAAGAAAAAGTTTGCACTGAACTTTAATAAATTTTATTAAACACTTTGACACTTCTGTTAAAAATTAATTTTTTAAAATTAAGATATTGAATGCATATTATTGACATTTAATTGAATTAAACTCAAATGTTTTTTGTACCAATGTACCCCATGGTAGGGCACATTGGTACAACTATGAGAAAAGTAAGTATCTTGGGCAATTGTTATTGATTAACTATATTTTAGTTATAAAATAGTTTATTAATAATTTATCTAGGCTGAGTAATGGTTAAGCCTACTTATTACATGTAATTCCATACTTATATGCTTGATAATAATTAATAACTAATAAAGGATGGTATAACCAGCAAAATTAACATTAAATGACATAAAAGAAACAGCTCTTGATGTTCCACCTACTAGTGAAGGTTGGGGTAGGATCATTTCTACATCTGTAATATCAATAGTGGAAATGTCAGCTAAATCAGGGAAAGAAAATTTGAAACCATCTTTTTTTTCTTAAAAATTTCACAACAAATTCAGACTCATTTATCTTTTCTTCAATTTGTCCTATGTACAGTAGTCCCATGACTTCTTTGGTGCTGACTGACAGCTTTAAAAAGTTACCAGACCAAATTACATATCCCTACGCCGAACTAGATGATCTGCAAAAACATGTGTTTAGCAGATGTCACTTTTGACAGCTAAAATTTAGGTATATACCTAAATGTTGACTATCAGAAGTCAGCTGTGAGCTGTCAGTCAGCACCAAAGAAGCCGTGGGGCTACTATAGTATTTAACACTTTTTTAAAAAAAAATCTCACAAGGATTAAATCATTTAATCCTACATTTGATTTTCCTGTTTCTTCATTGATATTCGGCACAAATCCGAAACATCTTTCAATATCATCATAATCGGCCATATCCATAGCCGAGTCACTAAGGTCGCATTCTAAAATGCTGTCAGAAAACCTCCCATCAAGGTCACACTCAGAATCTTCCCTTTCAGGTTTTCTAACTTTTAACTGCACAGCATGGCTTCTTAAGCCTATTTCTTTACTCCAATTCAGTTTCTAATTAATTTTTTTTCTGGGGTTGAAGTTAATATTCTTGATTTACCTTTTTTTTGCGTCTTTTGATACACAATTTCCTTGGCATGGCTTTTGGGTAGGGTCGCACAGATTCTGGTGTTACAACTTTTGGCATTTCCTTGTCTGGCATAAAGCTACTGCTTTCTATTGTTGAAGACCTGATTAGGTCTTCAGATGACAAAGAAGAGGGGGCAGTTTATGATGTAACTATTGCATTTGGTAAACCTTCAGGTGAGGGACCAGGTTGGTCTCTTACAAAAGCACAATCAAAATCTTTATTTGAAAAAACAGAACGATTCAGAGCCACAAGCCTGTTTATTTGAACGATGAAACTATGTTTTAAAGACTGAAAGCTGAAGTGGCCAGTTCAGATATTTCATAGATGGCGATTGTTCTCCCAGGATGTGCTAACATCCAACTATTAAATGCTGTCTTTAAATGTGACTTAAATGGGCCGTAAAGAGCAACATCTAAGGGCTGCAAACGATGTGTGCAATGAGGCGGGAATGTGGCAAAGTGAATTCCATTTTCTCTGCAGTAAAGAATTACTTCTAGGGAAGCATGAGATTAATGGTTGTCAGTCTTATCAAGGTTGTAACAGCGGTCTAAATATACTTTGTATTTTTTCTAAAGCTTGCTCAAAATGATCGAAGAAAGCATTCACATTTGCCTCATTAAAACTTGTTGCCCTTGACAAGCTAGTATTTTCTTGCTTTCTTGGGCAGAGATTAGGAAATTGCTTCATGAATCCCAACATCCAGTACTTCCCCGCTTCTTCATTTTCAGTCCATGAAAATGGAATTTTAATCTCTTCTTTTTGTCCTAATCTTTTGGCATACATGTGGGCAAATTTTCTCACCTGCTGATATGTTAATCCATATTGTATTTTTGAACCTATTATTAAATTATCTCAGAGCATTTGTTTTTGTTTATTGGAAAAAACTTGTTTTGTGGTATATTTTGAGCTATATTCCATTCACGGTAGGAATTACACTCTGAGAGGTCTTTTTTCTTACCAATATCCTACTATATAATAGATTTCTGGTTGGGATAAAGGCCTTTCAGAAAACAATTCCTATGGTGAACGGACTTTAAATGGCAGTTCTTTTAGCCTAGAAAATGTTTGAGTACTAGGTCCTGATATGTCATCATTTGGATCATTCAAAGATATTTGAATATATTTTTTTTGGTAATTTTTTAGACAATTAAATAAGGTCATTACTTTTAATCCATGAATTATTGCTGCCTCTCGCACAGAGAGCTTTCCAGTCGGTCCTCCATTTATCATTGCACTTAAGGCATTTGCAACTGCCTTCTCATAAATATTTGTTGTAAGTTTTTTTCTTTAAATTTCTCATTTCTGAACCTGTGTGTGAAATTAAATAAATTAATAGAATTTCCTGGCTGCTTTAATGACAAAATTATATCAAGGCCTAGTTCAACAAACAATAAAGGCCTATTTTGTAGGCAAAATATATTTTGAATTTTAACAATTTAAAATATTTTAATTATTTTAGTTTTAACTGCTTATTCAAGAATTAGGATCACAGGGTATTTAAACAGGTCAAAATACCAAATTTAACTTTTTAACAGTATGTAAGAAGGAGGCCACCATTAAAGTTTAAGGTGAGGCACAATGGTACAACTGTACCAAAATGCCCCACAACCCCTGTACCCCTCTAGAAGACATTTTGTGTTTCTGAATAAAATGTGAAATCAACCAATTAAAAAATAATTCTGGAACTTAATGTTTCAAATTTTGTTGATTTTTGGAAAATTGGTTCTATCTACTGAAAGGATGAAAAATCTGATATTTCAATTTTTTTTAACATTCCATTTTTGAGTTATTGGCTTTCAAAGTTTTGGAATTCGCATGATTTTGGCCACATTTTAAAATCTTCAAATCGCTCTATCTCAAAAACTATAAGGCTTATAGAGGTGTAATTTGTTCCATTTTCTTCGGGATTTTACAAGCTTTAATATGACGTGCAACTTGGCCATATTTAGTGTGTTTTTTTAATTAAAAAATATATTCTTTATATATACCTTTTGAGAGCATATATACAAAATTTAAAGATGGGATGACAATGGGATCATGTTGTAATAAATAGTTGCATACAGCGGTACGTGGCAAATTCACCCAGAATGAGGTATGCTAT